>ML103429.1:157392-261296 GCA_003697995.1 Taxidea taxus jeffersonii
GGGGGGAAGCTGGCGGGAACCGGACATCTCTTATCCACTGAGCCGATTTCGCCACAATCGGAAACGTGGCTGTGGATTCCCCGGCGGCCCCCCCACCAAGTAATCTGCGCAGTCCCCCTGCGCCGCCTCCTTCTAGCAGCCTTCGAGTCCGGTTCCTGGCCCCGGCGATTCGATTTTTGGCCCTCTCCGAGAGCTCGACTCTTCCTTCCGCTATCCAGCCCCAGTCCCAGCTTCCCGCCCTCCTGCCTATCCCGCGCGGGGTGGCAGAGCCGAGGAGGAGCGGCCTGTCCGCGCCCAGAGATCAAAAGCCCTCCCGGAATTGACATTTCACCCCAGGCTGGGGGCGGGAGTTGTTGGGGTTGTTTTCTATTTAGAGGGTTTGTTTTGTTTTTGTTTGTTTCCCGTGAATTTTCTTTTTCGTTATCTATGAGTCTTTTGTTTCGGGTGTTTTGCGTGTAGTTTTTTCGTGGATTTCATTTTAGAGGGTTTGGCTCTGTGAGTCTTGGTCTTTTCGGTGGCTTTTGTTTTCTGTCTTGTGGATTTTAATTTTATGTGTTTTGTACTTTGTCCTTGGAGATTGTCTTTTTGTGTGCCCTTTGGAAGGCTGTTGCATCTGCGCGGTGTTTTGATGTGTTTGGATTTTGTATTAGTGGGTGTCGTCTGTGTGTTTTGCGTTAGGTGAATCTTGTGTTTGTATGTGTTTTGTTTTCTTCGATTTTTGTTTTGTTTTTACGCGCCGAGCGTTTAGATGGGGGTTTTGGTGTACGTTTTCGTGTGTTGGCTTTAGTTTTTGTTTGTGAGATGCTTTGGGGAGTTTTGCCTGTGTGTTTTGGCTTTGTGGAGCTTTTGGCTTAAGGAGGAAACACCGGGCACTATTGCGTTACTGTCTGCACCTAGGAAGCGCAGAGGATTAGGCCAAGCATCAGAAATGACGGGTTCACGGTGCTCAGAATTATCCGACCCCGTCGCAGCCGCGTGGTACTCTGCGCGCTCCAGACCAAGGAGAAACAAATGTGCTTTCCCGAGGGGGCGCCCGCCCCCTAGTCATAACCCTGCGGGTCGTGCGGCACCAGTGCCAGGCTCAGAATTCACAGAGACACCCTCCCCCCACCAACCGCGGAGTACCCAGACCCAGCCGCCGTTCCCTTGCGCACCCTGTCCGCTGTGGGTTATCTCCCCTTGCGTCTGGCCAGCTTGCTTGGGACCTCCCTGACTCCAGCCGCTTTGGACCGAGGGGCGGATCCCCGCCGCGGAGCAGGTGGAGAACCTCTTCGGACGACGCGGAATTGAAGCTTCAGCCCTAGAGCTACTTGGCCGGGGGCTAGGGACGCGTGGAGTCTAGGCGCAGATGGGCGTCGGGACCCCCGAAAAGTCCCCCACCTCATTTGTCCGCAGCCCTATAATCCTAGAAACCCAACTCCGCTCAGCTTTCGGTTTGGAGAGCCTGCCCTGGTTTGCAAACACAGACACATAAATCCACACTCGAACATAAGCATATACAGCTAGAGAGCGAGCGAGAGCGAGCCGGCGCCTCGGTAGCTAGGGCCTACAAGGCGGTACCGGCACTGGCACCATCTCAAGGGGAAGCCAAACCGTAGTGACCGGAAATGTTGCAAGGACAGAATAAGGCATTCTTTCTGTCCACGTTGCTGGAATTTCTCGAAACTCGATACACCTGGATTTGTTTCATGCTACACCAGGGAGAAAGGGAGAGGCAGATTTAGAGGGGCACAGAGACACGCTGGTTAAACCCGCAGGGAAATGCGGGGAGACTCTATAGAGACAGAAATATGTCGAGGGAGAGACGAGACTGTGGGGAAGGGCAGATTGGAGGCCCAGGAAAGGGGCTGGTGTGGAGGCTTCTCCGGCCCCCGTGCGCTCTGGTATTCTATAAGAGGGAGAAAGCAGAAACCGAGAACAGAGAGTGACAGGAAAAGAAAAGAATCGCATAAGGGGTTGGCCTAGGCACGCTGTGAGCTTCCCTCCAGCTAAGACGCTGCAGTCTAGGGAGGGGGAGGCCGAAGTCGGGAGGAGAGGAGCTTAGCTCCGGCTCTTCCGCTCGGCCAGGAAACGCCCGAGGACTCCAGGGCTTGTGGAGCCCGGACTGGGGCTCGGCTCCGACCCAGCGCCCCCCGAGATCCCCAGCCCGGAATCCGGCAAAGGTTGGGCCAGCGGGTTCCGCCGCTGGGCCTCGCTCTGGGCGAGCCCTGTGAAAAGCCGCGGGGAACGACTCTGACCCTGGGGCTCTGGGCTGGGGCCTTCGCTGAGAGTGGGTGGGAGCCGACTTCCAGGCTGGAGGCGAGGAGGAGGCCCCGCCCTAAAGCTGGGGGCCCAGTTCTGGGAGCAGCTGAGGCCGCAGCTGGACTTGCAGGATTCGGGGTCCTTGCAGCGCGCACGTGGCTCCGCACCTTCCGCAGGCGGCGCCCCTAATACCCAGCTCCGCCCTGCTTCGTTTGCCGCGGCCTGGAGGGTGTCAGGATTGAGGGTGGACGACGAGGCGCGGCGAGTGGGTCCCTCGCGGTATAAGCTTGGGGCTTGCCTAGGGGCGGCGCTCGGGTGAACGGGGGCACCTCTCCGCTGGCAACTCGCGGGGCGCGGAGCGCAAAAAGCGCGTAACACAGGCCAGTCGCCGCCGCAAGTTTTCTAGCGGCGCCCGCGGCAGAAAGGGGCTGAGGAATGGTTTGGGTCAAAACGCCCAATTCTGGTGCCAGTGGGATCCTCTGCGTATAAAGGGCTTCGAGGTCTGGCTGCTGGTAGCACCATGTGTTGGCGGCTTGCCACCCAGAAATAGTCGGGTAGCGGTGGAAAATAATGGTGGGGCTGTGATGGGGAACCTGGTGCTCATGGTGGATTATCGCTATTGTTGCCTTACTTTACTACTTTTCTTGCTTTAATTAACAGCGTTATAGAGAGAAGCCTCAAAAAAGGCAGACCTGGGTCGTTTGCATGGGTTCATTTCAACTCAATCCAGTAATTAAACTCAGTTCCACTATTGGTTTCCAGTGCACAGGTACACATACGTTAAGTGTATGCCGTATACATATGCACAGAGACGAGGTTTGAAGGCAATTTTTGGAGAATTTTGAAATAAAATTTACTCTCTTGGAGTTACAATCGCGATATATGACTATGGAAAACAGGCTGTCAGTTGTATTTACAATTTGCCTAAACTTCCCAGCAATCCACTATTACCTAAGAATTGAAAACGGAGCATTGAAAGATTTACTGGCAGTGATTGTTTAACATTGAGAACGAGTGTAAATCGGTTTATTTCTTCTTATAGTTCCTTTTAAATTTAACAATACCGTAATGTGTAAATAGCAAAATCTCAATTTACTAAAGAAAGTTTAGACGGAGGACGTTTTATTTCCATCAATATTTATACGATGAACTGTTGGCTTTCCCACCCCTTCTTCCGATAGTTCTCCGCGTAATGTGAGCTTTAAATATTCATGCGCCGGCCCAGACTTACATCCCCTTTAATATGTTTTAAACTAATAACATTTTAATGTGATGTAATTTGATTCCATGAAGTATTGGAACATAAAAGAGCCTGCTTCATAAACGATTTCGAATACGTGCACAGGTTAAACGATTCTTTGAGTTTTGGGGCGTAGATCAGAGTGTTAAACGGCGGCGAAGCGCGCCCGTAAGTAGGCCCTCAATGTTCTCACTTACTTCCTTCCCAGTTTTTCTGTAATAACTTCAGAGCTAGGGCAGAGGATCACAGCAGGACTGGAGCTCTTTCCCTGGAGCCTGTAGTGTGACCTTGCAAAACGCCAAGTGAATACTTCAGTCTCATGGCAGGTTGTGCACGGCTTTTTTTTTGTTGTTTTTTTCTTTTTGAGGTGCAGTCCTGGGGAGGAAGGGGGACTACAGGATTTGAGAACATGCCTGAAATAAAACGGGGCTCTAAAAATCTTCCAGATTTGCTGCTGATTACCTGTTTTTAGCAACTTGACCATCTAATTTTCTGGTAGCTTCCTCCAGGACCCAGCTCAGAGTGAGATGCAAAAGAGGGAGCTGGCTGGGCTTTGGTCCAGAGGGCCTCTGAGGTGAGCGCTGCAGGCAACCCTAGAGTCTAGTGACCAGAGACACTTCCCAAAGTGTTTAGCTTCTCCTTTACTTTGTCCTGGACGTGGGGGCCAGACCTTCAGACATTGAATGCCAACTGGCTAAAAAATTGTCTACAAAAGGAAAAATTAAAGGTGTCCCCTAAATTTATTTTGAATGAGATGAAAGCCATTGGGCATGCCAAGATGGTATGAGGCGGTTATGAACATAAAACAGGAAAATCGTTTTCATCCCTAAGTATGAAAATATTTCTAATGGGAAATCCTGATGCTGTATTTTCCTTATAATCACATAAGTTGTCTACCTAGGAAACTAGCACTACCCTACTACTTAAGAATCCAAAATGAGACACTGAAAAAATTGGAGGTCGAGAACAAAATATCCATACTAAATTCATACTAAAGAATCAAACTGGATAATTCATACTAAAAATGCCGCTCAGATTTCAATGAAAGCAATTTTTAGGCCAAGCATTGGTAATTTTTTTGAGAGATCTTTATAAATTCTCCTAGAAAAACCACTAAGGAATAGCTCTTCAGATTGTTTATTTACAATATAAGTTGATACGTGTATAGGTGAGTTCTGTGGCTAGGCAGGCTAAGAGCCCAAGGTGGGCTCCTTTGAGGCACAAATTCTTAAAAGGTATGAAATGGAAATAGTTTGGTAATTGAAAGAGAGGCGATTTTTTTTTCTGGTTTGGTACAGCAGTTGGTGTCTCATTTCTCATGCAATTTGCACGTAGACTCGTGAACCTTGTGAAGTGACACAAGAGAATTAGGCAGAGATGAAAACCTGCCGGTGTCCCCAGGCGGTGCCTCAAAGCGCTCCTTTGGACACACGTTCCTGGTGGTGGCGAGTTTGCTGCCTCTACACCAGGATTGACCTTTTGTCTTTTGACCTCTGATGCATGAAATTAGGTAGCAAAAGAAGATGCGAAGAAAAGGATACAAAAACATGGAAAAACAGCCCTCCTTGACAATGGTCATTGTATCAGATCATAGCGGAGCTGCCCTGTGCAGCCAGAATCACTTGTTTATAAGGCTGAGGGTCTCCCTGGCCACTGGCATTCCTGTTCTCCTTTGTGGGTGATCTGCATTTGTTGGGGGAGGGATTAAGCACTCCTTTTAATTAAGCTCAGAGCTGGGTTTTGTCTGTGGTGCTTTCAGCAAAGCCTGCCCCTGTTTAGCGAGCACTTGGTTCCTCCATTTCCTGAGGCCCTCAGTGCAGGCCTGATGCCCGGGTTGTGCCAGCAGGGCCAGCTTCGGGAACACAGAAGAAAGTTCTGTCCCTAAAGCCCTTCTGGCCACCCAGGTGAAAGCTGTTTCCCAGCTGGCCTGGGGGAGGGGGAGCCGCGTGCTTCCCAGGCCAGAGGGGCGCAAGCTCCAAGGGCATAGCCTTCCTTCATTCTTTCTCCAGCCCCTGTGGGGGTATCTGATGCCTGAGATACTAGGGGATGCCCTGTCCCCTCGGCCTGGTGGGCCAGCCCAGTGCCCTCGGCTGTCACGGGCTGAGGGAGGAGAGCAAGAGCATTTGCAGAAAAGCCCTCAGTGAGTGCACACAGGGTCATTCGACCCTGGGAAGGAGCGCTCAGCCCCTTGTCGGGAGCGGGAAGCCAGGGCACAATGTTACTTGAGTCCCGGACCCTGTCCAGACAGGAGACAGATCTCTACTTGGACCATAAGAGTGTGAGGATGGGGGTAAGCAGAGGGGGCTATGGGGGAACTGAGCAGGGTGACTCTGGAATGGTGGAGGGGGAGGAGGTCAGAGGACGCCTCTCAGGGGGAGACCTAGATGCATGCTTAGGGATGAGTAGGACTTTGCTAGATAATAAGGATGGGGAGAATGGGATTCAGAGTCCCATTTTGCAGATGAGGCTACTGGATACCAACGTATCAGCAAGAAGCTACAAAAAGAGCTGACCAAGGGCTTGGGTGGGAAACTGCAAAGGCTTCTGAGGGAAGGAGCTGGGAGTGGTTTGTGGAGTGGGGCAAAGTAAGGAGGATGGATATGATGGACAAGCTTTTGCCACACCTCCCTTACCATGGCCAGAGTAGTAGCTGCAGATACGCTATGCTCTCCTTGCTAGAGGAGTGAGTGGACCCCAAGGGTCAGAGGGAGGGGTAAGGGAAAGGTCATGGGACCAAAGGAAAGATATACAAGAAAGCTTAATTTGTATCAGCTTTGACCTGGGATATTGGCAAATTTCATAAAAAAAAAAAAAAAAAACTCCAGCCTGGGGAAAAACAAAGGAACTTCAGCTTGGAATGTTCTTTACACATTTTAGTAAGTCCTCCATCTGTGGGACACCTTCTCCTGAGTGCTCCCTTCCCTGTGACCCTGTGCATTGGTAATAGAGCATTCTGTGTCCAGTCCTTACCACTCCTCCCAGGCTATAACACTAACTTTTCTTTCTTTTTTTTTTTTTTAAGATTTTATTTATTTACTGACAGACAGCAAGAGAGGGAACTCAAGCAGGGGAAGTGGGAGAGGGAGAAGCAGGTTTCCTGCTGAATAGGGAGCCTCACCCAAGTACCCTGGGATCATGACCTGAGCTAAAGATAGATGCTCAACTGAGTCACCCAGGTGTCCCAATAATGCTAACTTCTAAACTTCAGTGTGAGAATTGCTTGCAGATCCCTAGACCCCAACACTGAAGAGCTTGATTTCGTGGTATGGGACAAAGCTTGGAACCCAAATGTTTAATAACTTCCTCCGGGAAGTCAGACACAGGAGGTACAGGAACCATCCATTGGGAAGCACAGGCTTAAAAGCTTTTCCAGTCCAAGGACTGAACTTCTGGGATTCACTCATTCCTGCCTTGTTCACCAGGTCTCCACCTATCCAAACATTGAGAACCGGAGATTATCAGGATCACAGTACCCAGGTTCCCAAAGTGTCAGCGACTCTACTTATAAACCATCTCCAGTGTGTCCCAAAAGAACCAGAGAACTATCTGTCTCTTCTTTTCATTCAGTTCCATTCAACAAAAAGAGCCCAGTGCTTAGTCTTAGAGACAAGATTCTCTCGCCCTCCAGTTACAGTCAGGTTGGAGAAATAAGCCTATAATATAAGGTAGAACAGATTAGGTTTTTAATAAAAGACAGTTAGGAAAGGAAGTCAGAGTCCTTTCCTATTAGGGGGAATCTATGTTTCTTGAAGGAGGTGGCATTTGATCCAAGCTTGGAAGACTGAGTTGGGGAGAAATGTGTTTGCTGCAGGCCAAGGGTTCAGTGTCGTCAATGGCTTAGAGGTAGAAAATGCTTGCTTGGCCTGTTTCGGAATGGCAGGGCAGTAGAGTGTTCCCTGATGACAAGACTGGGACCAGCTGAGAAAAAGGAGTCCCCAAGGAAATACAGTAAAACCTGCATTAGAACAACTTTTTTTTTTTTTAATAGGCTCCATGACTGGCATGCAGCCCAACACGTGAAGCCCAACCCAGAACTTGAACTCACAACCCTGAAATCAAGATCTGAGGTGAGATCAGAGTCGGATGTTTAACCAGCTGAGTCACCCATGCACCCCTGCATTAGAGCAACCTTAAACTTTAGCCCACTCACCCACCATTCCCAGGTGATACCAGGGGAACATATCAACTTCTCTCCGAAATTTGCAAGATCTTTCTTGCTGAGCCTCTCTGGCTGAGGAAACATCACTATTGCTGTTTTTGGTGAGGTTTTGTGTCTATGTTATGCCTAGAGTTACTCTGTCAGTAACCATATTGGAGTCCCTCTGGGTCTCACACCTCTGTGAATGCCTTTGTCACACTATGATAGCATTTTGTCCTCTTGCCTTTCTCTCATGAGAGCAGGGACAGTACCTTATCTGTCTCTAAAACCCCAGAACAACACAGGACTCGCACATAAAAGATGCTCATCTGAGAATCTGATGGATGAATAAATGCGGTAAAAGGGAAATCCTCTCTGGACTGGGCCTCTGCAGCCCACAACTCTAACTCCCACTTTACCACATCCTCACTGTATGACATCACCTCTCTGCCCCCCAGTTTGCTGACCTGTATGTTGGGGAGATTAATTGGCATCTGCTCAGCCTACTCCTCTGGGCTGTTGTGAGGATCCAGTGATAGAATAACTAGGTTATTACCTCATGAAATATTGTTAGGATGGGTTTACATCCCCCAATGCTGTTAAAAGAAAATCTTGTTTGGAGGTGCCTGGGTGGCTCAGCCCGTAGACTGACCAACTCTTGATTTCCACTCAGGTCATGACCTCAGAGTCGTGAGACCAAGTCCCACATCTGGCTTGGCACTCAGCGGGGAGTCTGCTTGGGATTCTCTCTTCCTCTCTCTCACCCACACGCCCTCTTCTCTCTCAAAAAAAAAAAAAAAAAAAAAGAAAGAAAGAAAAAGAAAAAGAGGGAGGAAAAGAGAGAGAGAAAAAGAAAGAAAATCTTGTTTGGTTGACTAGACTAAATATATTTCTCCTTTGGTCAGGGAGCTGATGGCCCAGCATTTGACAGGAGTTGTGAGTGAAGGTTTGTATAGGAGGAGGTCAACAGAACTCACGTTACAAAATTTATGCGTTTTTTCAAAGTATCCTTTGCCAGCACTGCAAGAAAGAAAGCAAAGAACAACAAAATTCAACTCAAGCACATCCAAGAGCCATAGGTTAAAAGCTGTCATGATATTGCTGCTAAATTTCTGAAAAGACAATATCGGATCTAGAATTGCTGGGGAAACACACAGTTGGGCAGAGCTGGATGGGGAAGAAAGCCTCAGATCCTAGAGGGAAAATGAAAAGACATAATTGCAGTCAATAAGGCATTAATGAGGTGAACTCTGCTGTGGCGCGCACACACGCGCGCACGCACACACATCCTGTACATTATAGAAAGAATTTCACTCTGGGAAAGAAGGCACAGAAAGATGAGTCATAAATTCAGTGTTCTGTCAGATTCTTCACAATCCCCTAATCCCAGGAGTCTTCCAGTGGGCATTCTCTTCTGAGAGAAATTAGAACAGGCCAGATCTCTAACATGGTACAACCAATAGTTTATCAATTAATGTACTGCTAGTTAAATCTGTAAATAGTTCATTAACAGCATGGGTGCTTGGGGTAGAGGACCTTATTAAATGGTATGAGTGTATCCAGGCAGGTCTTTCTATAGCATTCCAGTAAACACTCAGCCTGAGATTGAATACCTCCAGGGACAGTGAGCTCACTAGCTCTTTTCACTGTGGAATTCCTTTCCCTCCTGTAGCACACATCAGCTTTCATGTAACTTCTGTCCATCGGTCCTAGTTCTGCCCTCTGGGGTCATTGCCTTCAAAAAAGAACAAAGTAACCTAGTTAAGGTTCCTGTGAAACTATCTGTTCAAACAGTGGGAGGGGAGATTCAACATCCCCTCTATGTCATTGGAGGAATAATCCCAGCCAGACAAAGTGGTTTGGCAATGTGAGCAGAGGGAAGCACATTCAGGAGTAAAGCAGAGAGTATCTGGTTGGCTCAGTTGGTGGAACGTGCAACTTCTAATCCTGGGGTTATGAGTTCGAGCCCCAGGCTGGATGCAGATATGACTTCTTAAAAATCTAAAAAAAAAAAAAAAGGAGTAAAGCAGAAGCAGGATTTTATTTCCCCCAGAAACAGGATTATGAGACTGAGAGCCCAATCTGCAGAAGATTTCTGAAAACCCATTCCCATGACTGCTTCCTTACTGGCTATAGATTCCTATGTAAATTTATCTTTTTTTTTTTTTTTTTTTAAGAGAGAGAGAGAGGGAGGGGGTGGGTGGAGGGAGAGAGAATCTAAAGCAGGTTCCACACCTACCATAGAGCTGGACACAGGGGTTTGAGGGCTCAATCTCATGACCCTGAGATCATAACCTGAGCAGAAATCAAGAGTTGGCCGCTTAACTGACTGAGCCACCCAGGAGTCCCTGTATATTTATCTTTTTTTTTTTTTTTTAATCTTTAAAAGGACCTTGGTACAACCACCACTGTGAAACCACAAGTTTGGCCTGTCTATGCTAAGCCAGCCCTGAGGAGCCACTGAATCCAAGCCCTTGCCCATTTGACAGATGGAGACATTAAGGCCCAGAGAAGGTGCCACAGTGAGTTACTGGGAAAAGGAGTACTGATGAGAGTACCTGACATTTCTTGAGTGCTCACTATTTCCTGTGTATCATGGTTTACAACCTTATCACCATGAGTTAGGCCACAGAAACTTGCCCAGGATCACCCAGTTAGGAGATGGCAGAGCTGGAATTTGAAAGCCCGTTCTGACTTTACAAATTTCTTAATTGTTAATATTATACCACTTCCTCAAAACCCAGTCTTCCTCCAGCCCCTACCCTCACCCAGACTCTACCCCTGGGTGTCCTCCATTATGTTGCACTGACTCCCAAAGGAAAAAGATCCAACTGTATGCAATTCTGGAGGATTTACAAAGCAATTCTGTGTCACCCTACACACATTATCTCAGGGGATCCTGACAACGGATCCAGGTTATAGCCTGGGTAGAAATTAGTATGCTCATTTCTCATAGCAGGAGCAGTTGGGGTTCCTTCAATGCGAATGGACCTTCTCCACCAGTGTTTATACATCCAAATGGAGGGTCCTACGAACTGGGAATTGCACAATGTAGAAGTAAGGACCCAAGCTCCACCGACAGAGAAGAACAGACTTATGGAACTTGGCTGAGGAAAATTTTCATCCAAAAGAAAAAAGAGTGTATTTTCTTTCTTTATATGTTTTAAATAGAATGATGAGATAATCCTGGATTAAAAAAAAAAAAAAACAGCTCTGGTGTTTAAATTTTAATTTATTCTCAGAAGGGTAGAAGGGTCTAGAAGAAATGCAATATGTGGTTCTTTTTTTTTTTTTATCATTTTCTATGGTAAACCACATTTAATCCCTTTCTTCAATGAAAGGATTTACAAAGGATATGACAAAATGTACCTATCTGTTGCTTTCATTGTATTTTTTTCCAGACTTTTTTTTGGCTTACACTGTTATAACAATAAAGGAAATTAAAAAGGGGAGAAAATTATCCGTAATCCTACCATCCTAACAAATGAACTGTTCAGCATTCCTTTTCTGCCCTTATTTACATGCTAGCAAAATTTACATAGGTAATTTGTTAGTGCAATTACAGCTTGTATTCACACATTTCTCACTTAACAGTTTATGATTATAATGCTGCATGGTCTTTATAATTATTTTAAAAGAAATGTTTTAATAATTATTTTAATGACTGCTTAATACCTTTTTAAGTAGGTATATCATTCCCTAGTATTATGTATTTAGAAAGACTCAATTTTTCACTATCACGGATAATCTCAAAGTACACATTTTCATACCTCTCACTTTCTCCTTTTTTTTGTTGTTATTTCCTAAAATCTCCAGATCTAGATTTGTCGGTTCAAGAACTTGACCAGTTCTTGATATATATGGACAAATCACTTTGTGAAAACCTTTTATAAATTTATTTTGCCTCCAGTAATGGATGAGTATGATGGTTCATACCACAGTCTTGCCCCAACCAAGGGCAATCTTCTGAAAAATAAAAGATAACTTGATAAGCAACATTCTTCCTCATCAAATAAATGGTTGACAAACCTGTCATTTCCTCTCTATTCTCTTAGCTTTGTTGGTGTCATAAATTAAATGTCTTTACCAAGAATTTGAGGAAAGCAGCAAAGCAATGACTATACCCACTTTATAGCCAAGGATACAAAGTCTTGATTCATGGATTTGCCCAAGGAGGCGCAGTGAAAAATGGAAATGCTGAGTCTTTGGCAATAGCAGTAGCCACAATGAACCAAAGATGATTGCACTGGTTTCTTATAACCTCCTGGAATATTCTCCAGGGGTTCTTTTGTTTCATTTTGCTTAGCTTTTGCTATCCCCGTGGTTTGGGAAGAAGCCGGGAAAATACATTCACATCAGATACATTTCTAAGTTCTTTTAGCAAGCATCATAAACCTCCTTACCTCCAATTGCTACTCAAAGCCTGAGTTTGCTTTGGAGGAGATCTTTGATGTACTATTGCCAAGGAGTCTTTGAACTTCTGAGCTAGAAGGAATGTTAGAGATGATCTCGTACAGTGATTAATTTTATTTTATTTTTAAATTTATTTTTAATTGACAGAGTGAGAAAGACAGAGGGAGAGGGAACACTAGCAAGGGGAGTGGGAGAGGGAGAAACAGGCTTCCCGGCCAGCAGGGAGCCTGATGCAGGCAGGGCTCGATCCCAGGACCCTGGGATCATGACCTGAGCCAAAGACAGATGCTTAGCTACTGAGCCACCCAGGCACCCCACAGTGGATTCATTTTAGAGTTGGGGAGACTGGGGAGGCCCAGAGAAGAGAAAGGACTTGTCCAGGTCCATGCACGGAGTTGACAATGGAGTCAGTGTCCACTTTCTTTTCTACCCTCTAATTTAAAATGTTGTCTAGAGGGGCACCTGACTGGGTGGTAGATACAGCATGTGACCCTTGATTTCAGGGTTGTGAGTTTGAGCCTCATGTTGGGTGTAGAAATTAGTTACAAATAAAATCTTAAAAAACAAAGGTAAAGTGTTGCCTAGAGCACACTAGTGGATCACTTATGTTTTGTGAGATATTAAAAACTGAATATGTTAAAAAGGACTTCAGGGTCAAAATCATTTGGGAAACACTGGATACTTTATGTTTCTTTTTGAGCTCTCTGGTTATACAAGTCTGGTAACACAGAGTTAAAATTAAACAGGCTAATTTTTAAAAAGATTTTATTTATTTATTTGACACAGAGAGAGAGAGAGATCACAGGTAGACAGAGCAGCAGGCAGAGAGAGTGGGGGAAGCAGGCTCCCCCTGAGCAGGAAGCCTGATGTAGGGCTCGATCCCAGGACCCTGAGACCATGACCTGAGCCAAAGGCAGAGGCTTAACCCTCTGAGCCACCCAGGTGCCCCAACAAGCTAATTTTTTTAGAGGATTCTATTTATTTGAGAGAAATAGAGAGTGGGGGGGGGGAGCAGAGGGAGAGGGACAAGCAGACTCTGCACTGAGCATGGAGCCCCTCACAGGGCTTGATTCTACCTCCCTGAGATCATGACCTGAGCCCAAATCAAGAATTGGACACTCAACCCACTGAGCCACCCAGGCACCCCTAAACAGGGTTATTTATTAAAGAACTTCCTGAAGTCTTTAACACCCCAAATCACATTTGCTCTTATTTATTTGTTCTGGTGTTTTGGGGTTTCTTTGGAGCAAATATTTCCTTTCCACTAGATTTTTTTTTTTTTTAAGATTTTATTTATCATTGGGGAAGGTATGTGCTATGGTGAGCACTGTGAAGTGTGCAAACCTGGTGATTCACAGGCCTGTACCCCTGGGGCTAAAAATACATTATATGTTCATAAAAAAATTAAAAAATATATTTTATTTATTTATTTGACAGAGATCACATGTAGGAAGAGAGGCAGGCAGGAGTGGGGGGAAGCAGGCTCCTCAGGATGCTGGGATCATGACCTGAGCCGAAGGCAGAGGCTTAACCCACTGAGCCACCCAGGCACCACCCACTAGATTTTATTTTTAAATTTAATGAGAGTCTTATTTATTTATTTGACTTGGTGATATATACACATGGCTCAAATTCAAAGGGTACAAAAGGAATCTGAGGAAAAGTCCCTTCCTACCCCTGTCCTTCAACTACCCAGGGTTCCCTCACTGGTAATCTGGTAATCAGTGCTGCTAGCCTCCTTCCACGCATGTACTCCATATGTGTACACTTAATATATCTTGGTGATTGTTTCCCTTTGGGACATAAAGAGCTTCCTCATTCTTTGTATTTTTCCCCTCCGTAGCCTGGTATTCTGATCAAGATGCATTTGAATCTCGCACTGGAATCAAGTCTCCACCCTCAAAAGGTAGAGTCCCCTGGGAAAATGAGGTGTGCTCTGGATGATCACCGCAAAAAGGTAGAAAGTGTTCAGGGAGGAGTGTCTGCCGTGCGGGGTCCATGTAGATGAAAGAGAAGGTCACTCCGCTGGGTTTGGCTTGGAGCGGGAGCTAGGAGGTGAGAAGGTGCATGTGTGCCGCAGGTGAGTCTGGGCAGAAGGAGCGCGACAGGGAGTCATTCATCACACTGACATTTGTTTTAGAACAAAGAAGGCCAGTATGCATGTTCTGACCAACCTCAGCATTTGGATGCTGAGCACAAAAGCTTGATTTTTATTAGCTATATTTGTTTCCCATATAATGAAACCGATCTTGAAGTGGAAGTCAGACATGTATATCAGATATCATTTGGAGTAATGAGTGTATTTTCCTAATCTTTCCAACACCGACCTTACAACTCATCTCCAATAGCATGCATACTAATTAATTTGTTTTCCATATAGTAATAAGATTAACAGCCTTGCATTTACACGGGGTACTGAGTCATGTTCAAATAAAACAAGTTCTAATGAGAAAAATTGGATGTGGCAGCAAATCATGTCCCACTCGGCAATCCAGGTTTATGTGTGTTTGTCTGTCTTTGTTACACGTATTTTTGTCAGGATCTCTCTGTAAACAAGATGATTTTTTTCATGTTGGGTTAGTCTGGGTAAATTTGTTTAATGAACAACAAAGTCATTGTAAACATTGCACAAAGCCGAGTGCCTTGCCGCGTGGCGAGGAATCTTTTAAGCTGCTTCAAAAAATACAATGTGTTAACCACTAAAACAATGTTGGGGGGAAACATTATTAATATATCAAGGCCCCTAGTTACGCAGTGTGACTCCGTTCTCTCCTGGATAATTGAAGAGTGTAGGATGAAACAAGGTGTCACCTAGCACAGGTACTCTGCCTTCCCTAATCTGGGCCTCAGTTCCTTCCTCTGTCATCTGAAGAGAGTTCTCTAGCCTTGTGAATGTCCCACCTGCTCATCGTCAGAATCAACAGGGGGCTTTAAAAATATACAGATGAAAAAAAAATTTAAAAAAAATACAGATGGCCAAGGTCTTCCTAAATTCCAGTCTTACGAAATCCCAATCTCTGGGGACTGGGGTCCCAGAATCTGTAATTTTAAAAAATATTTTATTCATTTATTCATCAGAGAGAGAGAGAGAGAGCATAAGCAGGGGGAGCAGCAGGCAGAGGGAGAAGCAAGCTCCCAGCTGAGCAAGGAGCTCAATATGGGGCTCAGTGCCAGGACCCCAGGGTCATGACCTGAGCTGAAGGCAGATGCTTAGCCAACTGAGCCACCCAGGCGTCCCCAGAATCTGTATTTTTAAAAAATAAGTTTCTCAGGTGATTTGATGACCAGCTTAGTTTGGAACCACTGGACTAGTGAGATTAGCGCTAAGATTTTTTCCAGCTCTTATGTTCTCTTCTTCATGATTCCATGACCATGAAAACCCATGATTCTAAAAATTCATCCTGAAAAATACTATTGCTCTCGTCTGGGCTGAGGAAACGAACTGGTCAGGGAGGCAGACACTTGGATTTTAGTCCTGACCTGTGGATCAAGCCAGCCGGATGACGTGTGGAAAATTGACTTTACTCTGCACCTCATTCTCTTCATTCACTGAACTAGGGCATTGGATCCTTTGATGACATTCTGGAGCCTAAATTCTGACCCCTTTGGCATTCACCCATTTGTGCATAAATGGCCACCTACTTGACCTTTGAAAACAGAATTTGGCAGGAAGGCTTGGTTGTGGTCATCCGCAGTGACCTACTCATTTTTTCTGAGGCAAAGGTAGTTTCTCCTGGTCCTGCTCCAGCTGGCTGGCTCTTTTTCAGAGGAGCACAAGGGTATGCCCTGGCTGATAGCCAGACCCTTCCAAGAGCCATAGTGCTTCCCCGTGTTTCAACTCAGCTCATTCCAGTTTTCCTTGATCCTTTGGGGCAGTATTTGTGCAATGTACTTCCAAGCTACACACACCCCCCTATTCCCAGCCCAGAGGCACCTATGTAGTAAGACCCCAGAGCACCTAAGGGATGAATGAATGAATGAATGAATGAATGAATAGAAGTCACATGGGGTGTCTTCCAGCTATAATATTCAGTACCTCTATGCCTCTTGGTCCTTAGTGGGTTCTTTGCTCAGGGAGGTGAAAGAGGAAGAAAGCTTGCCAGGTCTATACACTGTGTGGGAGTGAGCAAAAAGTTTGGTTACTTTGCTCAAACACCGAGTTTGTCAGTTTTCTAACTTCATGTGAGTGGGATCATACTGGATGCATTTTCTGTGTCTCGCCTCTCTCACTGACTTTTTTTTAAAGATTCTATTTATTTATTTGACAGACAGAGCTCACAGGTAGGCAGAGAGGCAGGCAGAGAGAGTGGGGGAAGCAGGCTCCCCGCTAAGCAGAGAGCCCAATGCAGGGCTTGATCCCAGGATGCTGAGATCATGACCTGAGCCGAAGGCAGAGGCTTAACCCACTGAGCCACCCAGCCGCCCCTCTCACTGACCATTATACTCTGTTTCCTGACTGGAGTGGGAATTGCCAGGGGTCACTTTTAATCACTCATTAAATGATATGTCCTTGATGCATTTTTCAGCATCTGTACTATATTACACAATAAAAGAAGAAAAAATGGAGGGAGTCCAAGACAGTTACTGTTCAATTTTGTCCTCGAGAGGCAATCTAGACTGTCTTAGAGAAAGGCTCTTTCAGTCTTGGGAAAAAGTGACTTGGGAATTTGAAAAAAAATTTTACAGATTTTTAGCTTCAGAGCTTCCCAATTACTTTTCCTTTTTTTCCCACCCCTTGGCAAACATTCCAACATGTGGTCAACAGCCGTGCTGCCCTCACGTCCTCCATCACCCCCCACCCCGTGTACCTCCCCCAGCAAGTCCACTGATCTGAGCTGCCATTTCTTCCCACGTGAAATGATGGTGTCGTCCACAGCTGGTGGTGGCGGGCTGGGGGCTTGTGCACATAAATCAGTACCAGAACCCATCCTGCCACACCTGTGAGGGTCTGAATCTACACACGTGACAAAGCAACAGTGTGGAAAATGGGGGTTAGAGGCTTTGTGTTGATAAACCTGAGAAAGTGGGGGGAAATCATTTTCCATGAGGAGACCCAGTTCAGCAACACTTCAGTATTACCTGCCTGGGCTGCCTTCTGCATTGCTCTGCAGGGAGTCAGGGTTTAATGAAGTAGGATAAACCACACACGCACATTAGTTAGCCTCCGCACAGGCAGGATTAACTTTACACTCCATTTGCAAGAGCAAAGCTCCTCTCCTAGAGTTTGTTATAAAGGGATTTAGAATTATAGAATGATAGAGCTGGAAGAGAGCCCCTAAGACATCATCATAATCCTACCCCGTCATTTTACAGAGGGTCAAAGTAAAGTCCAGAGAGCGAAAGGGACGTGCCCAAGGTCACCTACTGAATTAAGGGCAGAGCTCAGGTAGGTACCTGGCTCTCCTGATCCCCAGCCTGTACCCTTTCCATCTCTTCATTGACTACTTTGCAATAGCCTTGAAACAAAGACGAGGCAATGCATTTCTCTTGGTGGCTTTGCTGCACCCTTTCTACACACATTCTTCATGTTCAAGTTACATAGGTGTATGAGCAAGCCGGCCGGGAACCTGTGTTGTACAGTTGCATTAGATACATTGTGTGATCGTGGGTCATGTTCCAGGCGCCGTACCCAAACCCGAGGGTTGAAGGCAGATAGTTCTCATGTGACACCACTACCATCAGCACCGGCAGCAGCCAACACATACTACCCCCCCTTAGGTGCCAGGCTCTGCTTTAGGCACTTTGTCTATTTTATTTTATTTTTTCAAAAAGATTTTATTTATTTATTTGACAGAGATCACAAGTAGGCAGAGAGGCAGGCAGAGAGAGAGGAGGAAGCAGGCTCCCTGCCCAGCAGAGAGCCCCATAGGGGGCTCGATTCCAGGACCCTGGGATCATGACCTGAGCCGAAGGCAGAGGCTTTAACCCACTGAGCCACCCAGGTGCCCCCACTTTGTCTATTTTAACACATTTAATCTTCACAACAACCTTACAAGGTGGGTACTGTCATGTACACACTGGTACCACACTCATTTTACAGAGGAGGAAACCCAAACAGAGAGGTTAAGTAGCATGCTCAAGGTCACACAGACTGCAAATTGCTTAGCTGGGATACAAAGCAGGCCGTCTGGCTCCAGAGTCTGGGCTTTCCTCATCTACCTCAATCTACCTTTGCTCCTGGTCCACCTTTCTTCTGGATGCCACCCTCCCCTCATCTGGTGCATTGCCCTCAGCTCTGGCCACGATGAGAGCTTATGGCTCCTTGAATATGCCATATTCAATTTTGCCAATATTCAATATGAATATGCCAATATGAATATGCCAATATTCAGCCCATTTTCCTGGAAGGCCCCTTTCCTCTCCGTACCTGTCAAAGATCCTCAAGGCCCAGTTCAAACGCTCCTCTTCCATGAAGACTTTGTGTCTAGAATTCCTCTCTCTCTTCTCTGTCATTCTTAAGCTTTCAGAAAGGTACTAAATGTTTTCAAGAGAAACAGAGGCTCTTCCAAACCCACTCTCTTCCCTTCCCTCCCCTTTCTTGAGCCCTGACAAGCTGACCTCTGTAGGCTTTGCCAACCAGAAATTCTTAACCTCTTACTTCCTTTTGGGTTCAGCCAATAGGAGGCACCAGACAGGAAGGAGAGGCTAGGAAAAGAGAAAAGTGAAACTATTTCTTCCTTTGGGGCACCTGGCTATCTCAGTCGGTAGAATATGCAGCTCTTGATCTCAGGATCATGAGTTCGAGCCACACATTGGGTGTAGAGATTACTTAAATAAATGAACTTTAAATAAATAAATAATAAATATATATATTATATATTATATTATATATATAAATATAAATATAAATATAAATATAAATATATATATATATATATATATATATATATATATATACATATTCCTTTGGTGCTGTGAAAAAACAAAGTTGGTGCTGTGGGCTTAAAATGATGAAAAGCAAAATGTGGCTTGAAAATTTTCTATGGCTCTCTGGTCCTTCCAGGGAAGGTGTAAATGCCTCAGTGTGATATTCAAGGCCCTTTGTAATCTGGGCTCTGCTCAGCTATCAGTTGTATCTCTCCCTTTGGGCCTCTCTGTGACACACTATACCGCAGGCTTTGCCTTTACGCAACTGAGCCAACCTCGCTCACATCAGTGTGGCTTGTACTTGCTGTTCCCTTCCTCCCACTTGCTCTTCTCCCTCTCCATTCCTTCCAGAAAAACTGCTCAGTGTCACCTCCCTCAGGAGGACTGCTCTGAATCATGCTCTCTCCAACCCCACTGGACTGTGAGCTCCTAATTTAGAGTAGGAACTACTTCTTACTTGTTTTTGCATCCCCACTGCCTAACACAGGAATGCCATATAGGATTCCAATTCTTTTTTCCTTTTTAAAAAATATTTTGTTTATTTATTTGAGACAGAGTGAGAGAACACAGAGGTAGATGGAGAGGGAGAAGCAGACTCCCTACTGAGCACAGAGCCCAAGGTGGGAGTTGATCCCAGGACCCTGAAATTGTGACCTGAGCCAAAGGCAGATGCTTAACCGACTGAGCCACCCAGGTGCCGCTAGGATTCCAGTTCTAACAACTCTTGGTTGAAAAGGGGGTTTGAGGTGCGCTTTACTTATATTCAGATTCCTGAAAGGGAGATTTAGAGAGTGTGAGTGTGCAAACACATACATATATGGATATGACCATGGAATAAGCATTGAAATCAAGCCAGGAGGGGCACCTGGGTGGCTCAGTTGGTTAAGCATCCGACTCTTGATTTTGGCTCAGGGTTGTGGGATTGAGCGCTCATCCAGCTCCATATTCAGTGTGGAGTCTGCTTGAGATTCCCTCCCTCTCCTCTTGCCTCCCCCTTTGCCCCTCTCTCCACTCACATTCTCTCTCTCTAAAATAAGTAAATAAGGGGGTGCCTGGGTGTCTCAGTGGGTTAAGTCTCTGCCTTTGGCTCAGGTCATGATCTCAGGGTCCTGGGATTGAGCCCCACCTCAGGCTCTCTACTCAGAGTGGAGTCTGCTTCTCCCTCTCTCTGCCTGCCTCTCTGCCTACTTGTCATCTCTCTCTGTCAAATAAATAAATAAAATCTTTAAAAATAAATAAATAAAATAAAATAAGTAAATACAATCTTAAAAAAACAAAAAGGAAAGAAAAGAAAAGAAAAAAGAATTGAAAGGAGAGGGGCTGAATCCTGGACAACATCAGTCACTTCAGGCTACATCAGCTTCAGATGCTGCTATGACACTTCCTGTCCTCTCTTCATCCCACTCCACCCTTACACACATGTCCAGTAAGGCTCCCTTGAGAGTCTTGTTGCCCAGGGGCACCTGGCTGGCTTGGTCAGTAGAGCATGCGACTCTTCATCTCAGGGTTGTGAGTTCAAGCCCCACGCAATAGTGTTGAATGAAATTTTATGTTTTAAAACAGCTAATTCATTTAACAGAATAATTTTCTTTTTTTTTTTTTTTAAAGGAACCCCTGTTTCTTTAAAACCCTGGGGTCACGACCTGAGCCAAGGGCAGAGGCTTTAACCCACTGAGTCACCCAGGTGCCCAACAGAATAATTTTCAAAACGTATCGAAGCTTCTTAACACATTAGGACTTCTCATTCATTTTGTTAAAGGATTCATACACATAATAATTACATATACGTGGCAATAAGGTATCTAGATTAAAGATATTTTCCTTGGTTTAGATTTTAAGGCTCATTTAGAAATTTTGTTTCTAATATGCCAACCCTGAGATCAAGACCAGAGGTAAGATCAAGTCAGATGCTTTGTGACTGAGCCACCCAGGCACCCCTCCCAGCACTATTCTAAATATATGTTCTTCTTGACAGGTGGGGAGATGAAGCACACTAATGCTATGTAACTTGCCCATGGCTAAGCAGCTAGTAAGAAGTAGAGCAGGGATTCAAACTTAGTAATATGGCTTTGGAGCCTAGATGCTCAACCATTTTGCTGACAAATTTGGGGCTGGAGCCCAAGTCTCCTGACTTCCATTTCTTTTTCTTTTTCTTTTTTTAAAGATATATCTATTTATTTGAGAGAGAGAGAGAGGGGAGGGAGAGACAGTGAGAGTGTGGGGGACAGGCAGAGGGAAAGGGAAAGAGAATCTCAAGCAGACTCCACACTGAATATGGAGTTGGATGAGGGCTCGATCCCACAACCCTGAGATCATGCCCTGAGCTGAAACCAAGACATGGATGCTTAGCCAACTGAGCCACCCAGGACCCAGGTACCCCTCCCCCCCTTTTTTTTCAAGTAGGCTCCATGACCAGCATGGATCCCAGTGTAGAGCTTGAACTCACAACCCTGAGATCAAGACCTGAGCTGAGATCAAGAATTGGATACTTAACTGACTGAGCCACCCATCTCCTTTCAATTCAAAGATGATAGCCCCTTGTCAGTAGTCAAAAGCCTGGACCCACTCTAGGCTCAACCTCTAATTTGTTGTGCAGTCTTGGGTAAACCTTTTCCCTCTCTGGGGGTTCCTCACTGGTTGAGAGGATTCCTCAACACGTCCTGAAGTAGGGGTGCTCTGTAAATCAAAGCCCATGATTTTGGCTTCACACTTTTAAAATGGGAATCTCCCCACTCATCCATCATTTGAGATCTTCTTGTCACAGATATCTATGCCCACTTGAATATGTCAGTTACCCTACCCAGAGCTTCTTGCATCCACAAGCAAAACACACCAGGGCTCTGCAGCTGGGAAGGGTACATCTCTCTCTCTCTCTCTCTCCCTGGTTTCTGAAACATATGCAGTAGTGGAAAAGGGGCAGGAGTGAGGGATGGCTCCTCAAGCCCAGTGTTAAGTCTCACCCTTTACCTGGGCAAACTGGAGCTGCTTGACTTCTCTAGGTCTGTTTCCTCATCTAAAACATGGGGACAACCATGCCCGCTCTGCAGGGTGTGTTAAATGATGAAAAATGAACAAGTAAATGAGGGTCTGGCAGACTGCCCAGCACATAGTAAACATTCATCCCAGGTGGCTGTTCTCTGGATCATTGGGAAGGTGCCCATATTTTAGTGGATTTGTGGTTGCTTGGACTGCTGTTGAAGAACAGCGAACAGTTGTCTTCAGATCTTCTGCTCTAGGCCCCAGGTGGCAGGGTAGAACCTCTGTCTTGAGGACACGGTATCTGCCCTAGAACACATTCGGTGGAGAGCGCCAGGCTGCTTAGGACCAGAGACCTCAAAATGCAAGGCGTGATTGAAGGCCGTGGGGTTTAAAGGACCTAAGAGGAGATGGAAGGTGAGGGAAACACAAAGGCTACCTTCAGTCCCTGAAGAGCCATGAAAAAAGTCATCAAATGCCCTGATTTGACAGGGAGGGTCAACAGAGCTTCTGACCAGCGCCTGGGGCTAGAGGCTGCCCATATCCTAGTGTGGAGAGGAAAGTCAAGGATGAGAGGGAAGCAGTCAGAGCCAGAAGGGGAGAAGCAGCACACCACCCCTGTGTCCTGTCAGAACCACATGGAGTAAAGAAGTAGCACTTCCCTAAAGGAGGTTGGTGCTCTTCTGGAAAGAGGAAAGAATTCCGAACAGTATTTGCCAAACATCCAAATATGAAATGAGTTGCTTCATGAGGTCATGATATGTCCATCCTGAAGGTGTTCAAACAGAGACCGGTTTCCCATCTGTCAGGGATCCTAGAGGGGCTTATGTAGGAAGATGGACGGGAGTGTCTCTAAACCTCTTCTGGTTCTTATCTTGTGTATTTTCTACAAGGTGATTGTTTTTAGATATGCTGTTTCTCCCATAAACCTGGGCCATTCATATCCACGATAAACACAGAATAACAAATTTGTAGACCTCAAGCAGATTAGATTTGGAACACAACTGAGGAATCTGGCACCATCATTGCATGGGCCACTGATTGTGTTTCTAGCCTACATCTGGTCCTTCTTGTTACATCTTTGCTCCTGTGCCAGAAGTCTCATTGCCAGAAATGGTGAGAGTCTTAAAAGTTTACTTTTACCTTTTGGCAGAATCAGTAAGCTGGATTATTAAAGTTTTGTCTTTTCTCTTTGAAACTCCCAAAAGAAAAGAAATCACAGGAACAGATCTTGGCATAGAAAGAAAATGAGACAAAGAATGTAATCATAATACTAGTGAATGGTTTTCAGACTGACATCTGTACATTAAGAATATGTAAAAATACCAATTTCATGCTCTGACAACTTATTCTGCATCAGGGGTGGGGTAATGCCTTGGGAATGCCAAATGTCAAAGCATTACATAATGTCAACTATTCATGTGTTCCTTTGATGAGATATCACTGGGAATGGGAATTCCTTAAGGGAGCCATGTCTTAAAAAGAGGGAGGAGAGAGGGGAAGCATAAAGAAGGGGGAAAAGGAAGGAAAGAGGGACAAAGGAAGAGAGAAGCTGTCAAGTCAGAATAAAAGAATGTGCAAAGAAAAGTTAATATATATTTTAAAAGAATACTTGTAATCCGAAATCTAAGCAGCCATGTGTAGAAGTTACTCCTCTCTGTTTTGATTTTCCCACAGAAGATCCATGTCTGATTTTCTTTCATATGTGTAACAGTGGGTTTTGTTTTGTTGTGTTTTGGCCTGCATTCTTCCAACATTGACAGAAATCTAAATGTCAAAATTCATTCATGACCCTGTTGCTTCAATATATCTAACTTGTTTTTTCTGTGCCATTCTTGTTCTTGTCCAAATGCATGATTTCACACAGTGACCATCAAAATATAAGTTGGGGCACCTGGGTGGCTCAGTGGGTTAAAGCCTCTGCCTTCGGCTTGGGTCATGATTCCAGGGTCCTGGGATAGAACCCCGCATCTGGCTCTCTGCTCAGCAGGGAGCCTGCTTCCTCCTCTCTCTCTGCCTACTTGTGATCTCTGTCAAATAAATAAATAAAATCTTTAAAAAATATATAAGTAAAAACTCACTTACTTTCTAAGATTTTATCCTAGGAATTTCCCTATATTATCATATGGATTTCACAATGATCACTTTAATTACTTAAGAATATTTCAAAATTAGGGTATCTGAGTGGTTCAGTCGGTTAGACATCTGACTCTTGATTTTGGCTCAGGTCATGATCTCAGGGTCATGGGATTAAGTCCAGAGTAGGGCTCTGTGCTCAGCGGGGAGTCTGCTTCTCTCTTTCTCTCTCTGCCCTCCCCCTCAGCCACCCCTACTCGCTCTCTCAAACAAACAAAATCTTTTTTTTTAAGATTTTATTTATTTATTTGACAGACAGAGATCATAAGTAGGCAGAGAGGCAGGCAGAGAGAGAGGAGGAAGCAGACTCAGAGCAGAGAGCCCGGTGCAGGGCTCGATTCCAGGACCCCGGGATCATGACCTGAGCCGAAGGCAGAGGCTTTAACCCACTGAGCCACACAGGTGCCCCTCAGACAAACAAATTCTTTAAAAAAAGAGAATATTCCCAACTATACTCGTACTATAATTCACTTGTCCATTCTTGTGTTATTGGACTTTTAGTATTTTTCCCTGCTTTTTCATAGTTATAGATGACGCCAAGTACAATTCTTCACACAGTCAATACATTCAACAAACTTTTATATGATAGGCACTGTGCCAGACAATAGGGATTATCTGGAAGGATTCTGCTCCAGGGTCCACGGAGACAGACAAAAGAACGCACAATTACAATTCCAAACTCGAGATCCCCTGCTACCCAAAGTGTGGTTCACAGACCAGAAGCATTGGCTTCAGCAGGAGAATGTTAGAAATGGAAAATCTCAAGCCCTCAGACCTGCAGAATCAGAATCTGAATCTTAACATGATCTGCAGGTGATTTGTGTGCACAGTATGCAAGAAAATGCCAATTCCAGTTCCTTCTGTCTCTCTTGGAAGGTCACTTTATGAGTCTTTCCCGTCTTTCCTGCCTTCCTGACCTCTTCTTCACTTTCCCACAGCCATAAATGGGCTCAGTTCTCTCCTATCTTTTTTTTTTTTAAGATTTATTTATTTATTTTAGAGAGAGAGTGCACTTGGGCAAGCAGGGGGAGGGGTAAGGGGAGAGGAAGAGAGACTCCCAGCCAAGTGCAGAGCCCGATGTGGGACTCAATTCCAGAACCCTGAAATTATGACCTGAGCTGAAGTCAGCTGCTTAACTGACAGTCACCACCCAGGTGCCCCCCACTTTTTCTTTCTTAAGTAAGCTCTACACCTGACGTGGGGCTTAAACTTAAGACTCTGAGATCAAGAGTTACATGCTGGTTCAATGGAGCCAGCCAGGTGCCCCTCCCCAAATCTTCATGTTGCTTCCTCTCTAGTGTGGCCTTAGAAGACTTGCCACATGTTTTTCTGGAACCTCATCTCCCACTTCTTCTCAGATCCAAGCACTCTGGATTCTGTTCCCACCTCCTCTTCTTCTACTCCTTTTTTTTTTTTTTTTTTGTTAATTTAAGATTTTGTTTATTTGTCAAGTAACCTGAGAGGCAGGCAGATGAGAGGAAGAAGCAGACTCCCCTCTGAGCAGGGAGCCCGATGCGGGACTCGATCCCAGGACCCTGGGACCATGACCTGAGCTGAAGGCAGCCACATAACTGACTGAGCCACCCAGGCATCCCTGTTCCTGCCTCTTCAACCAGACTTCTCTGAAGATGGATTCTGGGCACCTCTTACTGCTGCTTTCGGTGGACTCTTCAGTTTCCACTTGATGTTATCTGACCCCACAATCAATCCTGGCTCTCAAAGTCTCCCCTGGAAGTAACCACTGTCTTCCAGTTTTCTCCTACTTCTCTTACCATGTTATCTTGGTATCTGATCTTTCCCCCTTGATCTTTTGCTGCTGGCTACTTGGTCTGCCTCTTAAACTTTGGGATCCAACCTACAGGGTTGTGTCCTATCACCCTCCACATATCCCTGAATTAGCTCATTTCTATCTGGTGTTTCCGTTGTCATCTCTTGACTGTAGATTCCCAAATATAAAACACATGCATATGCTGGTCTCTCCCTTTTGAGCTCCTTTCCTCTACATCCAACTGCCTACCAGACTTCAGCACCTGGATGTCCAAAGGAACTCAACAAGCCTAAAAGTGGTTCCCTTAAAAAAATCTTGTCTTCCTCTGGTTTCTCTATTTTAATAAATGGTTCCGCCCCCTACCCAATGACTCTTCCCCTTCTCCACATTCAACCAATCACTGTGTGTTTGTTTTTTTTTAAGATTTTATTTTATTTTATTTTATTTTATTTTTTTAAAAGATTTTATTTATTTATTTGACAGACAGAGATTACAAGTAGGCAGGGAGAGAGAGGAGAAAGCAGGCTCTCCTCGGAGAAGAAAGCCCGATGTGGGGCTCGATCCCAGGACCCTGGGATCATGACCTGAGCCAAAAGCAGAGGCTTTAACCAACTGAGCCACCCAGGTGCCCCTAAGATTTTATTTTTAACTAATCTCTACACCCAAGGTGGGGCTCGAACTCACAACCCCGAGATCAAGAGTTGCACACTTCACTGACTGAGCCATCCAGGTGTCCTGGTAAATGTTTAAGAAATGGCTCTCAGGGGGAAAAAAAGTCTGGATTTAAAGCAGCTACTAATTCTCATGGTACAAATATTCCCCCAATGGCCAATTTCAAGTTACCAATGTGATGGCACTGAGAGCGTTGCTGGGAAGAGAAGAGCAGTAGCATACCTTAACTAGGGTTTCTACTGTACAGATCTGATAGACATAAACTGCTGTAACAGAAAGATAATGCTGTAATAATTAGCAAGTAGTGAATGTTGAGTATTTATTTCTATTTTAAACATATAATTTATTTAATTGTAAGTTTACATAATTTAATTTTTAACAATGACTGTGTTTAACAACCAGCTTGCAAAACTCCTGAATTTTGCACCTGGCTCTCGTGGGCTGGTGGGAGCCTGCTCAAGCACATTACTGCACCATCTTCCCCTGACTGTGTTACTCCTCACCCAGTCTAAGGCAACGCTTTCCTAACTGGTGTCTTACCTCTAGTCTCACGCTATTGCCAGACAGATTGAGTAAAGCATACCTTTGACCATGTTACCTTTCTTAAAACCTTCCTTGGGCCTTGCTTGTCCTGAGAATAAAGCCACATCCCTAGGTAGCATACGTGGTCTTTGAGTTCTGGCTTCTGCCTTCCTTTGTAGCTTTCCAGAGTATTCTTTTTTTTTTTTTTTTTTTTTGTCAGAGAGAGAGATCACACACACAAGCAGGCAGAGTGGCAGGCAGAGACGGAGAGAGAAGCAGGCTTCCCACCAAGCAAGGAGCCCAACGTGAGAGTCCATCCCAGGACTCTGGGATCATGACCTGAGGTGAAGGCAGCAGCTTAATCCACTGAGCCACCCAGGCGTCCCTTCCCAGAGCATTCTTTCATGGTGCTTTCTCCCTCTCCCTCCATCCCTCAGTAGGCTGTGCTCTAGTCAGGCAGCTCATGTGCAATGTCACCAAAACCTGAGGCTGGGGCTTGTCTCTAGCCCTCTGCTCTGGCAGAGCCCCTGCACCATGCTCTTCCCTTGTCCTGGCTTTGCCACAGTGGTTTTTCCACTTACTCCTCTTACAAGATTTATGGAGTCGCTTCTGGAGGCTTTTCTCATTATTTCCGTTATATATGAATCCTCTATTCTTCGTGTTCGTGAACTCCATAATACTTCTGTGTTAGGAGCTGGGAGCAGGGATGGGACCTAGCAGGAGCTCAAGTAGGTGTCTGTTAAATGAACAAATGAATGAGGGCCAAGCAGGCTGAAAACCTGGTTGGAAAGATGGGATGACAAAGATCTGGAAGTCAGGATTCGTCTAGTCCTTGCTCTTCTTTAACCAAAACTGCTGTGTACTCCTACAGAGATGGAGGATCTCAGAGCTGGAAAGGAATTGAAGGGCTCTGTGGCTCTCTGGAAGAGTTAGTTCTTAATTCTGACGCATGTTGCAATGTGGATTAACCTTGAAGACATTATGCTAAGAGAGACGAGATGCTAAGCCAGTTACAAAAAGACAAAAACTGTATGATTCCACTTGTATGAGGCCATTTAGTAGAGTCAAATTCATTCATAGAGGCAGAAAGTAGAGTGGTGGCTGCCAGGGACTGGGGGAGGGGGAAATAGGGAGGTAGTGCTTAATGAATACAGAGTTGTCATTGGGAAAGATGAAAATTTTCTGGAAATGGATGGTGCTGATGTTAATATATTTAATACAACAATGTTAATATATTTAATGCCAATGAACTACATGCTTAAAAATGGTTAAAATAGTACATTTTATGTTATGTACATTTACTACATTTTTTGTTTAAAGACAGTATCTAGAGGAGCCTGGGTGGCTCAGTTGGTTAAGTGTCTTATTTCAGCTCAGGTCATGATCCCAGGGTTGGGCACCATGTTGGGCTCTGTGCTCAGTGGGTAGCCTGCTTGTCCCTCTCCCTCGGCCCCTCCCTCCAGCTGTGCTCTCCTTGTCTCTCTCTCAAATAAGTAAATAAAATCTTTTAAAAAATAAATAAACAAAATAAAAAATAAAAGAGAGTTCTTAGATCTGAGTTCAGGGAACCAGAGGAGGGAGTGGGGTGGGAGTAGAGCAGTGATGAACCTTGTCTTATGACTGATTTCCTTCCCTTCATTCCTTCCTCCAACACCAGTTCTAGGCCAGTCCTCGTTTGGGGCTAATACATGTTGGGGGGACTCAGAGGTGAAGAAGACAAGGTACTTGTCCTGGAGCTGTCAAGGCTGCAGATAAGTGGGGCAGGGATGAATGGAAGTTCACAGGTGGGATGATGATGGAGGTCATACAGCACAATCCACAATCCTCCCGCTCCCTTCCTTCCCTCTGTGACCCCTATGACATGCTTCTATCTGCATCTCTCTGAGATGCATTCCTGGCACCAAGGCTAGATGAAAGCATTTAGTTGCATTAGAAGAAATATCTGGCTCTAATTATGGAGCTTTTAAATGGGGTCTTCATATTTGACACTTGGAATTATGACTAGTGAATCCTCCAGGTATTTTCAAAGTAAACTAAACTATCTCATGGACAATGGGAGAGTTATTGGAAATGAGCCCATAGAGACCTTGAGTATAAGCAGTCCAAGGAATCAGTTTAAACAATTTAAAGCCCATAGTATTAGTTATGAACAATCTATTGCACTGAAACCATATGCTGAGGATCTTAGAATCTGGGAACTCAAAGGGACCTACCTTTGCAATCATTAAGTCTGGCTCCTCATTTTATAGGTGAGGAAATTAAAGCACATAGAGATAAAGTTTGCACAGCAAAACCATGTCACACCTGGGACCACACCCCTCTTTTTTACTTCCATTTCAGGGTTCTTTATTTTCTGGTCACCTATTGCTTTCTTGCAACAAAATGTTCTGATGAAAATATATGTATATATGTATATATGTGTGTGTGTGTGTATGTGTGTGTGGGGGGGGGGACTTTCTCTTCTAGGACCACAATGAATCAGTGAGGTAAAGGTGAGTCCTTCAAAATGATGAAGACATATTGTTGTAGGTTGAATTGTGTCTCCTAAAAATGTATGTTGAAGTCCTAAACCCCAGTATCTCAGAGTGTGACCTTATTTGGAAATAGAGTTATTGCATGTATATTTAGTTGTATAGATATGGTCATAGTGGAGCAGGATGGGCTCCTATTCCAATCTAATATGACTGGTGGCTTGATAAGAGGAGGAGAGAGACACAAAGGGAAAACATGGCCATGTGATGACAGAGGCTAAGGATAAAGTGATGGATCTACTGGTCATGGAATGCAAAGCATTGCTGAGGACCTCAGAAGCTAGGAAGAGGCAAGGAAGAGTACTCTCCTAGAGCTGTCAGAGAGAACTTGTTAGGAGCAAGATTAGGTATGCTATTGAAGCTAAGCTGGTATCAATTGAAACCAGATTGGTATGAATTTAGGTGTTATTGGTAACCCTCATGGTAATCAATGAGAAAGTAACTTAAAATTTTATAGAAAAGTAATGAACAGGAAATCAAAATAGTACACTAGGTTAAATGAAAAATGAAAGAAGGCTGGGGCACCTGGGTAGCTCAGTGGGTTAAGTCTCTGCCTTAAGTTCAGGTCATGGTCTCAGGGTCCTGGGATTGAGCCCTGCATCAGGATCTCTGCTCAGCAGGGAACCTGCTTCCCCCCCTCACCCCGCCCACCTGCCTCCCTGCCTTCTTGTGATCTCTCTCTCTCTGTGTGTCAAATAAATAAATAAAATTAAAAAAAAAAAGAAAAAAAGAAAAACAAAAGAAGGCAGTGTTGAAGGAATTCAGGAACAAAAAAAGATATCAGACATCTAGAAAACAAATAGAAAAATGACAAAAGTAAGACCTGCCTTGTCAACAGTCACTTTAAATGTAAATGGATAAAATTCACCAATTAAAAGACAGAGATTGGCAGAAGGGATAAAAAATACGATCCAACTATATACTACTTGTAAGAATAGACTCAGTGAATGAACAGGGAATCAAAATGAATATATATAGACTCATTTTTGACCCAAAGGCATAAAGCAGGGATTAGGTCTCTTTTTCTTATAATTTTTCCATACATGACACATGGTAGGCACTCAATAAATATTTATTTGAATAAATGAAATAATAAAGGTTATCAGTCCTTTAAAATATGTCAGTCTGGGGGCGCCTGGGTGGCTCAGTGGGTTGGGCCTCTGCCTTCGGCTCAGGTCATGAGCTCACAGTCCTGGGATCAAGCCCCAAGTCAGGCTCTCTGCTTGGCGGGGAGCCTGCTTCCCCCCCATCTCTCTGCCTACTTGTGATATCTCTCTCTCTGTCAAATAAATAAATAAAATCTTTAAAAAAAATAAAATGTGCCAGTCTGATTTATAAAAAATTGTATTCTCTTTTAGTTTTCATTTATCTGATTATTAGGAAAATCAATCATCTCATGTTAATCAGCTGTTTTTAGTTCTCTGTCTACAACTACCTGTTCATATCCTTGGCTCTTTTCCTATGGTGGCATTTAGTTTCTTAACTGATTTGTGAGAATTCTTTATATGTTATGGATAATATCATTTAGTATATGTGAGAGAAATCTTTTCTCCCACTCTGTGGTTTGTCTTTTAATTTTTAAATGTTTTCAGGGCACCTGGATATCTCAGTTGGTTAACCACCTGCCTTCAGTTCAGGTCATGATCCCAGGGTCCTGGGATTGAGTCTCGCATCAGGCTCCCCACTCAGTGGAAAGCCTGCTTTTCCTTCTGCCTGCTGCTCCCCCTGCTTGTGCACTCTGTCTCTTTCTGTCAAATAAGTAAATAAAATCTTAAAATAACTTTTAAGTGTTTTCTTTCTCCTTAAAGTACTACACTTAAAATATTTTTTCTAATTCTTAGGTGATTTGTCAGTAATTTATTTTTTGAATGGGTTGAGGTGGGCTCTGACTTCATATTGGCAGGTTTTTCAGCACCATTTATCAAATAACCCATATATTCACCACTGATTGAAAGTGCTACCTTCATCACCCACCGAAATACACACAGACTTTTGATGCTTCTTCCTGCTCCAGTAACACATGAGATCTATTTCAGTCCTCAGCATTCAGTCCTGTGTTTACTCCACTGGCCCTCACCTGATGGTGGTCCTCCTTGCAGACTACATCTATTTTTTTTATTTTTAGAGAGATGTACCTTCTACCCTCTGCTGCCTAGTACAGCTCCTAATAACCTCTGCCCACTGCTTTCCTGCTCCCATTTCACACAGTTCTCTCCTGGTCTAATCTGGTCAAGGTTTGCCCAGACAGTCTTTGAAGACAAGAAACCAGAGCTTTTGATAATACTACCAGAGCCGAATCAGAGTTTGTATCGACTAAGCAGCCTGTGGCTTTTTAGGGGTAATATTTGGTCAGGTAGATAGAGTCCTTTCTGTGCCAAGAAACTGAGGCAAACAATAAAAGCTCTCCCTGTCCCACAACAGCTGAGCACAGGCATAGAAGAGAGGTTAGAGAGTAAACTCCCAGAGCAATGGCACAGCAGGGGAAGGAAGCCATTTTCAAGAGAAAGAGGCATTGAACATTCTGTTGAAAATGTGCAGTGGTTCCAGGATTGTAATAGATCTGTCTAGTAGCAAAGCAAGAATGGGGATTGTTGGGCCAGGCAAATCAAGTTGTTGAAGACTGTGCAGAAAGTGTGAAGTTTGAGGTATTGCAGATCGGGAGACAGCCTCTTCTGCAATTCATAGATCTGGTACAAGAAAATCATGGCACAAATGCACAATGGGATCAGTCTTAGAAGCATATCAGGTCCAGAACAAAGGTAGAAGAAGATGTGGACTCTTATCAGAATAGTGACAGTCGTTTTATGCCCCACCTTGTGAATGGTTTCACCAATTTAATAAGAAACAATGGATACTAGTGGTTGAGACACAAAGCATAAACTCTGTAATTTATTTTATATAATTGTGCTTAAGTTGACTGTTGTCAGCTGCATATAACTCATTTGACAGGGTGATCTTGATTATTCTCAATTTTTTTCTGTTGTCAATGCAAAGTCCTGATAAAGTAATTCATGCTAATGTTGTTACAAAGACATGTCTGGACTAAAAATTGCAGGCATGATGCTGGAGTCTGGGGGAGGCAGGTGAAGAAAGTTGATTCGTTATAGAATAACGCCTATGTAAGGTCTGTCCCTGAGTATGTGTGTCCCTTCATACATTAGAATCTGTGGATTCAGGGTTCATGGACATTTAAAATAAAGGTATGCCTTTGGAGTGTGCAGGTTCTCAAGGCATTACTGATAACATGTTTCGAGATTTCTTGTATAGAATCTAATGATTCTTAAATTAGAATCTCAGTGGTTTTGCTAGTCAATGGTCCTTATATACTCACTTAGATCTAAGCTTTCAGGAATACAACTCCAACTAGGAATAGTAACAAATGAGAATAGAGTTCTTGAAATACTAGCTCCGTATCCTAGGATTTTATTGTAATGTGACTATTACCATTTACATAGTTTAATTTATTGTATATATACATTTTTAAATTTCATTATTTTATAAGGAAAAGCAGTCTCTAAGAAAAATTAAAAGCCATCTATATGAATGTCCAAATTTTCAAGAATGATTTCATAGCCTGGATGAAAATTGCGTGCTCTCTCCATCACCTTGTAATTTGAAGAACTGCAAAATCATGAATAATAAAAAAGGATGTTAAACTTTTCAACAAATCCAGATGGGTACCAATGTCATTGAGAATTCCCGAGAATCACCTTGATTGATTGCTGCTTCAGATGAGGAGCCTGAATTGGATATCACTTACCAGTTGCAATGCATGGGCTTTAAGTGACAACAGTTTCTATAATTATGTTTTAAAATTGTACAGACATTAAGTCTGTATTGTTGGCAAATGAAAAACACCCCAACTTTAAAGGGCAACATTCACTCATTTCACTTATCAGACTCTATTTCCACCTCAACCTATTAGACTTTGGGGAAACAGAAGGAATGATGGATTGTGCATTGGAAGCCAGTGTTAGCACTAACTTTTTTTGAGAACTTGCAAGTTTCTTCTCATCCTTGGGCCTTAGTTTTCCCTTCTACAAAATGAGGGCATTGTACTAGATGTCCCCTTCAGTCATTATTCTAGGGTGTTTTCCCCTCGGGTATGAAGAGAAATCACCAATGAAATGACTGAGCAGCCAAAGAAATTATTTTTTGCAGGTCTTGTGGCTGGGTGTAAAGAAGGCTTAAAATTTTCATTTCCAATATTAGCAGCAAAATGTGTCCATTTGTGGGTTCAGCTGCTCACCAACCTACTGTCCTCTGTCTCTCTTTCTCTCCACACTATGCTATGTCCTGGACACTCAGAGCCACTGATGGTTTCTAAGAGCAGGAGACTCACATTCGTCAGTTTCCTCTGCTTATCTTTTTCCTTTGCCAGAGATTCCTCTGGCCCCTCTAGTGGGCAAATACTGGCTCATTCTCTGTATTTTTCCTATTAATTTTATATTTTGACATAACTTCAGACTGAAAAAATTGCAAGTATAAAGAATTCTCATATACTTTTTCCTAGATTCTCAAAATGGTATCTTTTTACCACATTTGTGTCATCATCCTCCTCTTTCTTTCTTTCTTCTCCCTTCCCCAACACAATTTTTTCCTGAACTCCTTGAGAATTAGTTTCAGACATGATGTCCCCCTTTTTTTAGAGGGAGGGAGGGTCAGAGGAAGAGAGAAAAAATATATTTTTTGAGATTTTATTTATTGGGGTGCCTGGGTGGCTCAGTTGTTGTGTTTGCCTTCGGCTTGGGTCATGATCCCAGGGTCCTGGGAGTGAGTCCCACATCAGGCTCCCTGCTCAGCGAGAAACCTGTTTCTCCCTCTCCTACTCCCCCTGCTTGTATTCCCTCTTTTGCTGTCTCTCTCTCTCTGTCAAATAAATAAAAATTTTTTAAAGATTTTATTTATTTTTCAGAGAGAGAGCGGGAGCGAGCACAGGCAGGCAGAATGGCAGGCAGAGGCAGAAGGAGAAGCAGGCTCCCTGCTGAGCAAGGAGCCCGGTGGGACTCGATCCCAGGACACTGGGATCATGACCTGAGCCGAAGGCAGCCGCTTAACCAACTGAGCCACCCAGGCATCCCGAAATAAAGAAATTTTTAAAATCTTAAAAAAAAACTTATTTGATTAGATAGAGTATGAGCAGAGGGGAGGAGCAGAGGGAGAGGGAGAGGGAGAAGCAGGCTCCCCACTGAGCAGGGAGCCCAGCACAGGACTCAATCCCAGGACCCCGGGATCATGACCTGAGCCAAAGACAGACACTTAACTGACTAAGCCATCCAGGCGCCTCAAGATACAATGCCCTTTTACTCCAAGTATTTCACTGTGTGTAGCATAAAAAAACAAGGATGGGCTCTTACATAATTGTCATATAAATATAAAAACCAGGAAAATAACCTTCATACAGCACTGTCACCACATGTAAACCTATTTGGATTTTGCCAATTATCCCAATAACATCTTTTATGGGAAAAGATATGGTCATGCATTGCATTTATTAACTACCATGTCTCTTTTACTCTCGTTTGGCACGGAGTAACTACTCGTCTTTGTGTTTTATGACACTGACGTTTTTCAAGAGTGAAGTAGGTATTTTGTAGAATGTTCCTCACTTTGTGTTGGTCTGATAGTTTCCTCATGAATATATTCAGGTTATGTAATCTTTTGGAAGAAATTTGGAAGGGGATGACTGCGTGGCTCAGTCATTTAAGCGTCTGCCTTCAGCTCAGGTCATGATCTCAGGGTCCTGGGATCAAGTTCTGCACTGGGCTCCCTGCTCAGTGGGCAGTCTGCCTTTCCCTCTCTCTCTGCCTCTCTCCCCACTCCTGCTCACTCTCTCTGTCAAAAAAATAAATAAAATCTTTAAAAAAAAGAAATTTGGTAGAAATACCACTGAAGTGATATGCTGTTCTCAATGAATCACGTCACTTTTTTTTTTAAGTGAAAATCCTTCTTCATCGCTCCCATCCCTACTCCCCTCCAGAGGTCAATAACCTCTGTTTTTTGTTTTTTGTTTTTTTTTTTTTAACCTCTGTTTTTGATTGGTATACATCCAGTATTTTCTCTGTGCACTTACATAACACATATCTATACACAGACACTTGTATATCCTTTAAAAAATACCAAAAATGAGTATATAATACACATTTTACTGTGCAATTTGCATTTTTTCACTTAACCATATGTCTTGGATATCTTTCTATGTCTGTGTATACAGATCCATCTCATTCTTTAAATAGCAGCATGGTTTTTTTGGGGGGGGTAAGATTTTATTTATTTATTTGAGAGAGAGAGAGAGTGAGAGAGAAAGAGTGTATGAGGCAGTGTGAGAAGGGGAGAGTGGGAGGGGGAAGCAAACTCCCCTCTGAGCAGGGAACCTGGCTTGGGGCTTGATCACAGGACTCCAGGATCACGATCTGAGCTGAAGGCAGACGCTTAACAGACTAACCCACGCAGGTGCCCCCAAAAGCAGCTTAACTTTTTAAAAAAATAGTATAGATGTAGCCTTGTTTATTTTATTCCCTATTCTTTTTTTTTTTTCTTTTGGTCATAAAATGATCCTTTGTTGAAATATTTTCCTTTGTAATTTTTAACTACCTGGGCATTCCACTGTACCACTATTGATGTCATCTATGATGTCATGAGGGTGTGGCCATCAACGTTGCAGCCCATAGACTGAACAGTCCCCGGGATCTCTTTAATGGTTCCAGAAAGTTCTCTGGCTAAAGATTGGTGTTGCATCTGTTGGGCAATGTTGACAATCTCATCAAAAGTGTAATTTCCACTGTGTTTAATGTTTTTCTGCTTCTTTCCATCTCCTGGTGGCTCCTTGAGGAACCAGGGAAGGGGCAGAAGGTACCACTTCATCCTTGGGTCTATCTGTACTTACTGGTCAGTTTCACTGTAATTCTCGGGCCCTTCCTTTCACTAGCTGCCTTGATGATGTCATCACCAACCCTTTTTGGAGACAGCCCTGGGTCTTCAGAGCCAGGGCAGAGGTGACATGAACTTCCCCACCAGTGTACCTCAGGTATTTGACTTTGGTCACTTTGGGGTCAAACTTAGGTGGCATGGTGGAGGTGGCTGGCGTTGGATGAACCCGATTTTGGGAAGACCGAAGACAGTTGCACCTTTGCCTCCTCAGAGCAGAAGCAAAAAACTATTTGTATTCCCTACTAATGAATATTTGTATTGTTTCCATTTTTTTATCCAAACAATCTTTGTACCTACATTTGAAGACATAGCTAGTTTACAATTTTGATGCTTCAAATAGCTCCCCTCAAAGGCTTTTCCAGTTTGTACACCAGTCTACTATGTATGAGTTTGTTTGCATTTTTCTCATGATTAGTGATGTTAGACACCTCTTATCATAGTTCCTGGCCATTCAGATTTCTTTTCTTTTTTTTTAATTTTTATTTATTTATTTGACAGACAGAGATCACAAGTAGGCAGACAGAGACAGAGGTGGGGAAGCAGGCTCCCCAGCGAGCAGAGAGCCCGATATGGGGCTCCATCCCAGGACCCTGGGATCATGACCGGAGCGGAAGGCAGAGGCTTTAACCCACTGAGCGCCCCGCCATTCAGATTTCTTTTGTGAATTGCTTGTTAGTGTTCTTGGCTGTTATAATGCTGGATTGCTGTCTTTGGTTGTTGTTGTTGTTGTTTTTACTGATCACTTATTTGTCCTTTCCCTTTGCAGAGGGAGGCTTTCTCCACTTCTAAGCCTCCAGCTGCTCCCACTGCTGTAGTCCTACAACATGGTTCATACTGCACCCAGGCCTTCATTTAGCAGACATTCCATACAAATCCACTCATTCCACTAGTGTTCTTTGTGAGCCTACTGTGTGCTTGGCCTTGGGCTAGGTGCTGGGTGTGGAGATTGCAGCAGGCCACCACTGTCTGCACTCTCACACAGTTTAGTTTTGGAAGGCAGCTTTGGGCATAGAAAAGAGCATGGGTTTTAGGTTCAGACAAGACTTGAGTTTGAATCCCAGCTGTGTGATTTAGAGCAAGTAACATGACCTTACCAAGTTGCAATTTTCATAGTAGTAAAATCTGTGAACATCTCCCTCACAGAGTAAGGATGGGAGAGAGGACAGTGTACCTGAAGTGGCAAGCAAGGGCCTCTTACATAGTAGGCTCTCAGTGAATGAATAATCATCTAAAGGCAACTGTTAAAGGTCAAAATGAGGGCACCTGAGGGGCTCAGTTGGTTAAGCAACTGCTTTTGACTCAGGTCATGATCCTGGAGTCCCGGGATTGAGTTCCACATCTGGCTCCCTGCTTGGCAGGGAGTCTGCCTCTCCCTTTGGCCCTTTCCCCTCTCCTGCTCTCTCTCACTCTCTCAAATAAATAAATTTTTAAAAATATTTTATTTATTTATTTGTCAGAGAGAGAGAGAGAGAGAGTACGCAAGCAGGCAGAGTGGCAGGCAGAGGCAGAGAGAGTAGCAGGTTCCCAGCTGAGCAAGGAGCCTGATCTGGGACTCCATCCCAGGACCCTAGGATCACGACCCAAGCCAAAGGCAGATGCTTAACTGACTGAGCCACCTAGATGTCCCCAAATAAACAAAATCTTTAAAAATATATTATAGGGGCACCTGGGTGGCTCAGTGGGTTAAGCCTCTGCCTTCGGCTCAGGTCATGATCTCAGGGTCCTGGGATCGAGCCCCACATTGGGCTCCCTGCTCAGTGGGGAGCCTGCTTCCCCCTCTCTCTCTGCCACCTCTCTGCCTCCTTGTGATCTCTCTCTCTCTCTGTGTCAAATAAATAAATATAATCTTAAAAAAAAATTATATAAGAGGTCAAAATGATTAGTTCTCAGAGATACTAGGTATTAACCTATTAACTGGAATAAGGAAAAGGAAGTAGCTCCCCCCTCTCCTTTTGGGGGGGTAAAGATGAGTAATATGTGACACTCCTCCAGGCCTTGCTTTAGAATATCCCCCATCTTGTTGGCCCTCCATAGCAGATTTCGCTTTGTCCTGGACCCTCACCCCAATTCAGCTGCTCACTGTTGATGCAGTATGCCACTGTCTTGGGGGAAAACAGGTGTTTCCTTCCTCAAATAAATGGGCTCTTTAGAAGATTCTCTGTAAGAGAGGCTTCAGGGTATTTTGCATAGTGCTACTCATGATCTCAAGAAGTGTGGACTAGAAATAAATAAAATCTTAAAAAAAAGAAAAAAAGAAGTGTGGACTAGAGACCGTGGGAGGTGGAAACAGAATGACTATGTGTGTGTGTGGCATAGGAAGAGACTCAGAGACCTGGATTATAGACACAGCTGTGCCTCTACTACGTGACTCCTTGCATGTCTCTTCCTTCTTGGCTTCAGTTTCCCCATGACTGCAGTAAGAGCAATCGAGTCCCACATCAGCTCCCTGCTCAGTGGGGAGCCTGCTTCTCCCTCTGCCTCTGGCCCTTTGGCTCTCTCTCTGACAAATAAATAAATAAAATCTTTTAAAAAAAGATTTTTTAAAAAAATCTTTTAAAAAAAGATTTTATTTATTTACTTGAGAGAGAGAGAGAGTTCAAGTACATGAGCTGACAGGGGTGGGGGTAGGGATCTTGGCTGAGCGGGAATCCCAATGCAGGGCTCCACCCCAGGACCCTCAGATTTTGATCTGAGCCGAAGGCAGACGCTTAACCTACTGAGCCACCCAGACACCCCTATATCCATCCATCTTAATGTCATGGAGCACAGCACTGCATTCCACTTATCTGGGATCATGACATGGTTTCCCCACTGATCTGACAGCTGGTAGATTCACACTTAGTTCTTGGTTTTCTAGAGCCTATGGGGCCTTAGATTGCCTTCATCTCTTTAACATCTTTAGTGAGTGCTTGCTGTCTGCCAACTACTATGTTAGCTGGTAAAGATACAAAAATAAAAATGTCAAGGCTTCTGCCTTCAGGGTCCACAATTCAGCTGGGCGACAACAGGAAGGCAGACACAATACAATTACCTGGATGGAGATTTGTCCCGAGTGTAGAATAGCCCAAGGCAAGGAATGCCTATTGTGCCTGGCTGACTTGGAAGGCCTTCCTGAAGACCCAGGACTTGAGCACAGCAGGGTGAGTTGGGGCATATTAGAAAGACAGAGAGAAGGGAAGTGGGAGGAGGTAGGAATGACTTCTGCAAAGTCACAGATGTGGGAGAGCATAGTGTCTTCTGGCAATTGCTCAGAAGGCCGAAGTCAGCTCATGAAATGCCCTTTTTGCCATCCAAAGGACTACAGGTCTTATGACATAACCTAAAGGAGGTAACTAAAGCATTCTGAGCATGGTAAAATAGTAAATCTTTGTTGAATACATGAGTAATAGTAGGATGACTGGGTACAGTAATCAGGAGCATTTCCTAACCTTGTGGCCCGGGGAAAGTTACTTAACCTCTGAATCTGTTTCCTTTTTTGTGAAATGGGAATTTAAAATCAGCCTCAAGGGTCACCTGGCTGATTTAGTAGGTAGAATGTGTGACTCTTGATCTCTGGTTTGTGAGTTTGAACCCATGTTGGGTGTACAGATTACTTATAAATAAATAAATAAAAATAAAAATCAACCACAAAAGGTTAAAATTTAAAAGGTGTTATATGGGGCGCCTGGGTTGCTCAGCGGGTTAAGCTGCTGCCTTCGGCTCAGGTCATGATCCCAGGGTCCTGGGATCCAGTCCCACATCGGGCTTCTTGCTCAGCAGGGAGCCTGCTTCTTTCTTTGCCTCTCTCTGCCACTCTGCCTGCTTGTGTGCGCACTCTCAATCTCTCTGACAAATAAATAAATAAATAAAATCTTTTAAAAAAAAGGTGTTATATATAATGCACTTACTGAGTAAGACAGGCACTGGCACTTTTATCAAAGCTTAACACATTATTTTTTTAGAGATAACTTTTGTTCTACACCATACACATTACCTAAACAATTTAGGAATCTCTTTGACCCCTTTCTTTTTTTTTAAGATCTTATTTATTTATTTGAGAGAGTGCGCACAAGGGCAGGGGAGGAAGAGGTAGAGGGAGAGGGAGAATGTCATGTGGACTCCTGCTGAGCTCAGAGCCCCACGCAGAGCTCAACATCAGGGACCCTGAGATCACCACCTGACCTGAAACCAAGAGTCAGAAGCTCAACTGACTGTGCCACACAGGCACCCCTCTGTGATCTATTTCTAAGCATGTTTCCTCTTCTGCAAAATGGTTCCTCCAATCTTACCTTTTCATTGTGACCTGTAACATTGTAACACTTACCATAGTGTTGATTAAAATTTCAAATTATTTTCCTGATTACACTCTTACACTATATCCAAATTGTATTTTGTTTTCCCCGCCACATTCAGGTATGGGAGACCAGAAACTAAAAAATTTACCACTATATTCGCAGAAGAAACAATGTCAAGCTTATCTTTCAGCACTATTGCCAAGGATCAATGAAGGGATAAAGTGCTTTGTCATTATGTAAAGTTGTACAGATGGGTTTATTATTACTAAGTATTGAAATAAGGCGTGAGAAGAGGAACTGAAGCCAGAGGCTTGTAACACAATCTTGTAGCCTCTGGAGGCATACAAAGGCCAAGTATTAACTTCAATCTTTGGCAAGAGTGCAGCTCTTCATGGGTGCCTGGCTGGCTCAATTGGTAGAGCAAGTGACTCATCTCCCGGTCAAGACCAAGGTTGAGACTAGAGCTTACTTTTAAAAAAAGGGGGAAAAAAGGTTGCAGCTCTTCAACGTTCACAAAGAGTTAAATCTAATGCTTCGGATTTTAGGAAAAAGCCAGAATCAACCCCAGTGCGAATTAAATTCAACTTCAAACTAGAGGTAGAAAGGACCTGCCTCCCATAACCAGTAAGGAGACTGAAACAGTCATCAAAAATCTCCAAACAAACAAAAGCCCAGGGCCAGATGGCTTCCCAGGGGAATTCTACCAAACATTTAAAGAAGAATTAATTCCTATTCTCCTGAAAATGTTCCAAAAAATAGAAATGGAAGGAAAACTTCCAAACTCATTTTATGAGGCCAGCATCACCTTGATCCCCAAACCAGACAAGGATCCCATCAAAAAAGAGAATTACAGACCAATATCCTTGATGAACACAGATGGGAAAATTCTCACCAAAATACTAGCCAATAGGATCCAACAGTACATTAAAAGGATTATTTACCAGGACCAAGTGGGATTTACTCCAGGGCAGAAGGTTGGTTCAACATCCGCAAATCAATCAATGTGATACAATACATTAACAAAAGAAAGAACAAGAACCATATGATACTCTCAATAGATGCTGAAAAAGCATTTGACAAAGTACAGCATCCCTTCCTAATCAAAACTCTTCAAAGTGTAGGGATAGAGGGCACATACCTCAATATTATCAAAGCCATCTATGAAAAACCCACCGCAAATATCATTCTCAATGGAGAAAAACTGAGAGCTTTTCTGCTAAGGTCAGGAACACGGCAGGGATGTCTGTTATCACCAGGGCTATTCAACATAGTACTAGAAGTCCTAGCCTCAGCAATCAGACAACAAAAAGACATTAAAGGCATCCAAATCAGCAAAGAAGAAGTCAAACTATCACTCTTTGCAGATGATATGATACTATATGTGGAAAACCCAAAAGGCCCCATTCCAAAACTGCTAGAGCTTGTACAAGAATTCAGTAAAGTGTCAGGATATAAATCAATGCACAGAAATCAGTTGCATTTCTTTACACCAACAACAAGACAGAAGAAAGAGAAATTAAGGAGTTGATCCCATTTACAATTACACCCAAAACCATAAGATACCTAGGAATAAACCTCACCAAAGAGGCAAAGAATCTATACTCAGAAAACTATAAAGTACTCATGAAAGAAATTGAGGAAAACACAAAGAAATGGAAAAATGTTCCATGCTCATGGATTGGAAGAATAAATATTGTGAAAATGTCTATGCTACCTAAAGCTATCTACACATTTAATGCAATGCCTATCAAAATCCCATCCAATTTTTTCAAGGAAATGGAACAAATAATCCTAAAATTTATATGGAACCAGAAAAGACCTCGAATAGCCAAAGGAATATTGAAAAAGAAAGCCAAAGTTGGTGGCATCACAATTCCAGACTTCAAGCTCTATTACAAAGCTGTCATCATCAAGACAGTACGGTACTGGCACAAAAACAGACACATAGATCAATGGAACAGAATAGAGAGCCCAGACATAGACCCTCAACTCTATGGTCAACTAATCTTCGACAAAGCAGGAAAGAATATCCAATGGAAAAAAGACAGCCTCTTCAACAAATGGTGTTGGGAAAATTGGACAGCCACATGCAGAAAAATGAAATTGGCCCATTTCCTTACACCACACATGAAAATACACTCAAAATGGATGAAGGACCTCAACGTGAGAAAGGAACCCATCAAAATCCTTGAGGAGAACACAGGCAGCAACCTCTTCGACCTCAGCCGCAGCAACTTCTTCCTAGGAACAACGCCAAAGGCAAGGGAAGCAAGGGAAAAAAATGAACCATTGGGACTTCATCAAGATCAAAAGCTTTTGCACAGCAAAGGAAACAGTCAACAAAACCAAAAGACAACTGACAGAATGAGAGAAGATATTTGCAAACGACATACAGATAAAGGGCTAGTATCCAAAATCTATAAAGAGCTTAGCAAACTCAACACCCAAAGAACAAATAATCCAATCAAGAAATGGGCAGAGGACATGAACAGACATTTCTGCAAAGAAGACATCCAGGTGGCCAACAGACACATGAAAAAGTGCTCCACATCACTGGGCATCAGGGAAATACAAATCAAAACCACAATGAGATACCACCTCACACCAGTCAGAATGGCTAAAATGAACAAGTCAGGAAATGACAGATGCTGGCGAGGATGTGGTGAAAGGGGAACCCTCCTACACTATTGGTGGGAATGCAAGCTGGTGCAACCACTCTGGAAAACAGCATGGACGTTCCTCAAAAAATTGAAAATAGAGCTACCTTATGACCCAGCAATTGCACTACTGGGTATTTACCCTAAAGATACAAACGTAGTGATCCGAAGGGGCACGTGTACCTGAATGTTTATAGCAGCAATGTCCACAATACCCAAGTTATGGAAAGAACCTAGATGTCCATCAACAGATGAATGGATAAAGAAGAAGTGGTATATATATACAATGGAATACTATGCAGCCATCAAAAGAAATGAAATCTTGCCATTTGTGAGGATATGGATGGAACTAGAGCGTATTATGCTTAGCAAAATAAGTCAATCGGAGAAAGACAACTATTATATGCTCTCCCTGATATGAGGAAGTGGAGATGCAACGGGGTGGGGGTTAAGGGGGTAGGAAAAGAATAAATGAAACAAGATGGGATCAGGAGTGAGACAAACCAAAAGAGACTCTTAATGTCATAAAACAAACTGAGGGGGGGACGCCTGGGTGGCTCAGTTGGTTAAGCAGCTGCCTTCGGCTCAGGGCATGATCCCAGCGTCCTGGGATCGAGTCCCACATCGGGCTCCTTGCTTGGCAGGGAGCCTGCTTCTCCCTCTGCCTCTGCCTGCCACTCTGTCTGCTGTGCTCGCTCGCTCTCTCTCTTTCTAAAAAAAAAAAGAAAAAAAAAACAAACTGAGGGGGGTGGGAGGGAGGAGTGTTGGGAGAGGGTGGTGGGGTTACATTATATGTTTAAATAAAAAAAAAATAAAATAAAATTAGAAAAAGAAAAAAAAAGAAAGGACTTGCCTAAGGTCACCTAGCGCTAGATACCAGGCTCTGTCAAAAAGCCTTCTCATTGGTTGAGGAACCCCTGTGGGCTGGGAAACACGCCACCAGACGCTGCATTCCTACCCAACTTTGGTCTCAGTTCTTCTCCCACGCCACGTGGCACAAAGCGGGTGCCCCAGAGGTCAAGCAAGGAGGAGGTGGAGCCCATCCGGAAGCCTGCTTAAGGGCATTATGGGAAATGTAGTTTTCTTTCTGGGCACAGAAAGGGTGCCTGTTTTCCCCTAGTTTTGACTACTGAGAAGCATCTCCTGCGTGCAAGTCATTCAAACCAAGTGTTCTCCATTACAGATGCAGCCCAGGTATCTTTGAAAGAAGCCATGAAAGGGAAGGGGCAAAGCAAAGAAGGCAAACCAAAACATTGTCGGGGGCGGGGAAGAGAAAGGGTTAACAGTTATTACGCACGCGCACAGAGGGCCCGTAGGGTGGGCGGGGACGGAAGACAACTCCCGGGAGCTCTGTTTTCCCCGGAAGTGCCTTCCCTCCTCCCGGGTCCGCGCGGACGCTGTTTCCTTACCTCATTTGTCCTCGCCCCTCCCCGTCCCTCTACGCGTTTTGGTTCCTGGTTGGTGCTTCCTGGTCGCAGCCGCGGCAGTGAGTATGTGTGTGACGGACCCCCAGCCACCCGCAGCCGGGGGACCCCTGCCCGCCCTCCGTCTCTCCCGCTGGGCTGTGGAACTAGCGCGTGTCCCCTCGCCGGTCTCCGTGTCCCTCGTCTTGCCCCCGCTGAGGGCAGGGTGCAGCTCGTGGCCCCTCAGTCGTGTTCTGCCTCACGCGGCTCGGCTGACCGGCTGGGGTGTTCGCTTCTCCCCACCTGGCCAAGGGCGAGGTCGTGATTCAGAAACCTCTGGGAGCCCTTGGCCTCGGTGGGGGTGGCGTTTCTTCCTGTTATTCTTTCTCCCCTCCCCCAATTCCCCTGTTTTTAGGGGGAAGCCGGTTAGCCCGTCACACGCGTAGGTCCTGCCGCCCGGAAGGGAGCCCGGCCTATGAGGACCGGACAGTCCCAACTCCAGCCTCTGCTGTCAGAAGCAGCAGCTACAGCTGCGGGACCAGAAAAATTTAGGGAATTGTGCCTCTCTCCCCATGTAAAACAGGGAGATTTGGAATGTGTTAACTAAGGTTTGCTTTATCCCGCACATTCTGTGACCCCGCAGTTAACTTCCAACTTTAAGAGCTGCAGATGCTGTGGGAAAACTGGGAAATCAGCAGGCCTCGGCTCTCGTCTCTACTTCTAACTCGTTGGTGACTCTAGGAATCTCTTGTTTAGGCTGAATTTATCTCTGTTACAGATCACAGGAGATCTTTACGCTCAGTGAATAAACAAGCTTTTCAGAGCCCGTTTCTCTAGGAGAGCGTGCAATTTAGTGACTCTTTCAGGCCCCTTCCAAAGCTCTTGACTTTGTGTTTTGAATACTTGGCTGTCAACATCCAAAGACTTTGAAGTGGGCTGTGTACATTTCAAACAGCATTAGGCTTTGGAGACGGTATTACTGTTTTTCAGAATCTGAGGGTAGGGAATGAACTGAGGAAGACGGGAAATCAAGATTATAAAATAGCCACAAGGCTAAGAAGTGGCTAAGAAGTGTGTAGCTAAGAAGGGGCTGAGAAAGGTGAGGAAGAGATCGGTTTAGAGATCGGATTTGTTATCATAAAAAGATTGTATACTAAGAACAGCTGGACTTGTGTGAATAAATTTAGCATAATATTCTCCCACCGATATCTTGTATTCTGTCTTTTTTTTTTTTTTAATTTTTGGTGAGCGTTGTTTTGCACATTTGGATTCCCTACCACAGTCAGATTTGCTTCAAAGTGAAAATCATATTTGAAGAATGGACAGAAATTTTAATACTAATCTCAGTAGTGTTTCCAATCTGTCACTGTCAGGATAGCTCACTAAGAGTATGTCAGAAATTTTAAGTTGAAAATCAGCTATTTATTAATCAGTTTCCTGTGAGCATTGGACTTAAAATCAAGCTGTAAATTTGATTTAAATCTTATACCTATGTCATCAAGAAGAAACATTTAGGCCAGAAGTTCTTTGAAGGGAAATAAGAGCAAAAGGCTTGGAATGACCAATTGATATACTGTTAGAGCCGAAGTATTGGCTTTAAAAATAGTGTGGTGAAATCTGAAAGGTTAAATAAGCCTTAAGTTGTGTAGTTTAAAAATTTTTAGTGAATGGAAAAAAAAAACCTACTCCCACTTTTGAATGGTGAAAGCCTTTGCAGTTATTCTCTATAACTGTTTTATATTTGTTAAGCCACTTTAATCTAAATAAATTTCATTCTCAAGCTGGTGTTGTAGGTTCTTACATGAGAACTATCTTTTTTGGTCCTGGGGTTGGTATACTCTGAGTATCAATTTGCAAGGTTCTTGGATAGGAAACTGACAAATTCAGATGTATGTTTTCCTTTTAATTAAAATGCCTCTTTCATAGTTTTTAACACTCTCCTGGAAAGTGAAATGGATATTTTTGAGGTAAATTTAGATGTTAAGGCCAACACAAACAGAACTTTGAAGGAATTCTTTTTTTTTTAATTTTTATTTGAAAGTATTTTGGAAAATTCAATGAAACAGTCTTAGTGAACAATTGGCTGAGAGCCAGGGAAATGTGACTCTCTCCTATCTATGTTAATCAGCTGCATAACGTTAGATAGCCTTCCTTATCTCTTTGGATCCTAATTTCCTTATGTGAAAATTGAGGAGGTAGTATGAGATAAAAAGAAAGGTCTCTTTGAAACTTAAAATTTTGTGGCTCTCATAGGGACCTCATGTTACCCAGTTAAGTATGCTTGAGAATCGTATGTAATGATTAAAAAGCTGAGAAAGTCTTCTGGTTCAAGACATATATATTTATTTCATATTTGTCCTGTGAGTATACACTTAAATTAAATGCATTTGAATGTAATTAAAGTAGTAACATAAACATAAACCAAAATAGCCTCAGGCAAACCTTAACCCTGGCATACATAAGCTACATAAAAAGAAGAAGAAGTTATGCTGAGCACAATTTTCAAGTACAGAAAGTACAAAATCCTCTTAAAGGCCATAGGGGCTAAATTGTTAAATTCATTTTTCTACATTTCAAGGAAAGAGATAAACCCCTAGACCCAAGGAAGTCAGTTTTTATTATATTTCTGTAGTTTATTTTTGGCATACATTCACGGGTGTGCCCATGGCTCTTTTCTTAATCCCTTTCCTTTGGGATGGCTCCAAGAGTAGTACAAATTTGTAACTCTGTAATTTAGCTCTTTTAATTTTTTCTGGGCTGCACTGGAATTATGTTATTTATGTTTTATCAGTATGGATCCAGTGAGGATTTTGAAGGAAGTATAATTCCTTTGACTTATTTTAGAATTAATTTGCTTATTAAATAAAAAGGAAAGAAATCATATTTTTTTTTAATTCCTCTGAGGCTAACATTTCAATATGAACTGATAAATGCTATGAGCATTATTATTTAGACAGCCACATTTAAGTTGTGTGACAACAAGAGCATAGCAACCTGAAGGACAGTGCAAGAATGGAACAGGTGTATTGTAGCTTTTAGAAGAAAAGGGCATTAAAGGTCGGTTTCTTTCCTCACTACCTTTATTGGATATAACTGACAAATACCATTGTGTGAGTTTAAGGTGTACATCATGATTTGATACATAAAATGACTACTGCGTTAAGATTAGTTAACACAGCCATCACCTCACATATTTTCTTCCTCTTCTTCCTTTTTTCCCCTCAGTGAGAACATTTTATTTATTTGTTTTTAATTGAAAAAAAAAGATTTTATTTATTTATTTGACAGATCGCAAGTAGGCAAAGAGCCAGGCAGAGAGAGAGAGAGGAGAAGCAGGCTCCCCGCTGAGTGGAAAGTCCGATTCGGGGCTCGATCCCAGGACTAGAGATCATGACCTGAGCCGAAGGCAGAGGCTTAACCCACTGAGCCACCCAGGCACCCCAGTGAGAACATTTTTAAGACATACTCTCTTGGGACGCCTGGGTGGCTCAGTTGGTTAAGCAGCTGCCTTCGGCTCAGGTCGTGATCCCAGCATCCTGTCCTGGGATCAAGTCCCACATCGGGCTCCTTGCTCGGCAGGGAGCCTGCTTCTCCCTCTGCCTCTGCCTGCCTCTCTGTCCACCTGTGCTCGCTCGCTCTCTCTCTCTCTCTCTCTCTCTCTCTAACAAATAAATAAATAAATAAAAAATCTTAAAAAAAAAAAAAAGACATACTCTCTTGGCAGATTTCAAGTATAGAGTACAGTGTCGTTAACTCAGTGTAATTATCATTTTTACTCCCAGCTTTATTGAGGTATAATTGACATAGAACACTGTGTAAGTTTAAGGTGTATGACAAAAGTTGGTTTCTTTATTTCTCTAAACAACAACAAAAAACTCCACCATGATGGTAGTGCATTTTTGGCTCTTGTTCACTTGGTTCTTGGAGTCAGCGGGTTGTATTACTAAAACTACCATCAGAACACCCTGACATTTTAGGCAAAGAACTGGTAAACTAAGAACAGCTAGCCTTTCTAAATTTGTATAGCTAAAAAGGAAGTGGAAAGAGTAAATTGTCATTGTTAGTTGTTTTTTAGGCTGTCCCTGATTTTTGAACAAACATGAGTTATTTTTCCAGAGCTCTCATTTTGATCAATATTATCAGTACCTAATTGAAACATCTTCTGTGTAGATATTGGTTGATGATAAGAGAATAGTGGAATAGTTGGAGACAACTGTGAAATTCATCGCACCATAATTTTCATATTTTAGACACATACTAGATTTATTAGGGCTGAAGAGCAAATGCTAAATGATATTGTTCATTTATTTATTCATTAATTCATCAGACATTTATGGAAGTCCTGCTAAATACCAGTTACTCTCCTTGGCTTTGGGAATCTATTATTTAACAAAGTGCGTATAGTTTCTGCTCTCCTGGGGTTTGTGATCAGTTTTTGTGAGACATTTACATTGATTAGTAATTAGAACTGAAGTGTTTTGAAAAGCCTATAAAAGGGACACAATTTAGTCTGGTGGGTCAAGGGAAGCTTCTCAGAAAAAGGGATGTTGGGGTGCCTGGATGGCTCAGGTCATGATCCCAGTGTCCTGGGATTGAACCCCCCTGCATCAGGCTCCCTGCAGCAGGGAGCCTGCTTCTCCCCACACTTCCCCCTCCTTCCTGCTCATGCTCTCTTTCACTATCTCTGTCTCTCTCAAATAAATAAATAAAATATATATATGTAAAAAAAAAGACAGGGATGCCTGGGTGGCTCAGTGGGTTGAGCCTCTGCCTTCGGCTTGGGTCATGGTCTCAGAGTCCTGGGGTTTGAGCCCTGCATTGGGCTCTCTGCTCAGCGGGAAGCCTGCTTCCCCCCCTCTCTCTGCCTACTTGTGATCTCTCTCTCTCTCTCTGTCAAATAAATAAATAAATAAAATCTTAAAAAATAAACAAAACCACCAAAAGGGATGTTTAAGCTGAGTAGAAGGATGAGCAAGATTTAAAATGCCCATAGTAGGGAGGTAAAGTGCTCTTATAACTAGAAGTTTTGCCTTAGTTTTAGGTCCTTAATATGTTTTTCATACACATCTTTATTGCTAGTACAAAAGTAAACCAAGGTTTATCAGATATTTTTATGTATTATTTTAGGCAAGGATAAGGCCATGAGATTAATTTTTTAATTGAGAATAGAAATCTGCACTAAAACAGTAAATATTATGATTGTTTCCTATAGTGGATTTTAGTCAAAGTTGAACTAATATTCGTATGTGACAATGCATACCTGGAAAGATGAGATGCAGAACCAGAACCAGGGAAGAGATGAAGAATGGATGGAATAATGAGAATGATTTAAACTATTCTGGTGATTTTTCACATTTTAGAGAAAAAATTGGTGTCTGAAACAGTGGATCAACCTGTCTTTCCTTTCTAGCATACATGCAAAATGTGGTATTTCCGTTAATAACTACCACTCAACTTGTTGGAGTAATTTTCATTTGGAAGGGGTGGGCATTATTAGAGCAGGTAATAGCAGGATTTAGAAATCCTCGAAAAAAGGGTACTCTTAAGAGAAAAAGGTATTTTAATATGTTATTGAGAACAATAATGGCCTTCACAGAAGTTAGCTCTACGGTGATATCATTATGCATTAAACAGGCATGACCTGAGCTTTTAAAATATATTCTTTTTTTTTTTTTAAAGATTTTATTTATTTGATAGGGAGAGACACAGTGAGAGAGGGAACACAGGCAGGAGGAGTGGGAAAGTCAGAAGCAGGCTTCCCGCCTAGCAGGGAGCCCGACGCGGGGCTCGATCCCAGAACCCCGGGATCATGACCTGAGCCGAAGGCAGAGGCCTTAACCCACTGAGCCACCCAGGCGCCCCAAAATATATTCTTTTTTTTTTTTAAACATATTCTTTGTATGATTTTCTCTTTTACAGCATCAAGGTTACTGACTTCCCATGATGTTTGGTGGTTATGAGACCGTAGAAGCATATGAAGATGACCTGTATCGTGAAGAGTCATCTAGTGAACTGAGTGTTGATAGTGAGGTGGAATTTCAGCTCTACAGCCAAGTTCATTATGCCCAAGATCTTGATAATATCATTAGAGAGGAAGAACATGAGGAGAAGAACTCTGGGAATTCTGAATCATCCAGTAGTAAACCAAATCAGAAGAACTTAATTATCCTTTCAGATAGTGAGGTCATCCAGCTATCAGATGGGTCAGAGGTCATCACTTTGTCTGATGAAGATAGTATTTACAGATGCAAAAGAAAGAATTTTAGAGTCCAAGCAAAAGAAAAGACCAGAGGTCCTCCTGTGTCTCTTCATTCTAATAAGTTGACTGATAAGAAATGCAAGAGGACTATTGAGAAGACTAAACCTGAAGAGATACCAGGTACAATCCGAGAGGTTATGATTATAGAGGTCAGTTCAAGTGAAGAGGAAGAGAGCACCATTTCAGAAAGTGATAACGTGGAAAACTGGATGCTGCTGGGATGTGAAGTTGATGATAAAGATGATGATATCCTTCTCAATCTTGTTGGATGTGAAAACTCTGTAAATGAAGGTTAGTATCATATTGGCCATTTTGAAAAATAATACCATCTTTAATAAGGAAGACTAGACTGCTTTTCCTAGACAAAAGACCAATAGGGTCTGCTCCATTTAATTCCTCATCTTTTGGTCTTATTTTTTGGCTTGTTTCTCATGAGACTCTTACCAGTGGCTACTCTAATGGTGGTGTCTGTCTGAACATCAGAAAGAGTATGTCAGAATATCAAAGACACTCTGCTTCTACTGTAAGCAAATTCATAGCTGCTTCTTCCTGTTTGGCTAGAGCCGGTTCTGGACCTGAAATCTTAGTCCCCTCTCTTTCTGCCTGGTATCACAGGTGAGTACTGCATCCATCTCAGACATTGGTCCTGTGCTCTCATTTGGCCAACTCTGTTGGGACTGCCTCTTCCTAAGTGTTTTGCTTGGCCAGGAGTTAGCCAGGCAGCCAGCATAGGAAATGCCTGATATACTGAGGATATGGAATTAGTATTGAGATTTTAGGAACTCCTCGGTTAAGATAGGAGGCTCTGAAGAGCTATAAGTCTACAGTAAACTGAAGGAGGAAATGCAAATTCTTAGAACCACATCATTCAAGGATTGAAATTTTGGTGTAGACTTTGTATTCTCTCTCTTATAGTCTTGATGCTTAATTCCTTTAAGAACTCCCTTTAGTTTTTCTTATTGTAAACCTAATGCCTGGTCTCTTGCAGTAGTTTCCTAAATGATCTTTTACATCTTCCCTACACAATACTGTTAAACTAGTAGTCTTGAAATGCCCTTTTATTCATAGTTCTTTACTGTGCCCCCAAACCTTTAATAGTACCTACTTGTTCTCAGAGGAAATGATGATATTGAATGTAGGTTATGCTTTGGAGCCCCGGTGATTGACGGACCTTTTTTTAAGGATACAAACTTTAGGTTTCCAGGCCATAGAGTTTCCTAACTGCTTAACTTTGTGGGAAAGCAGCCACAATACCTAAAGAAATGGGGTAGGTATTCCAACAAAATCTTACTTACAAAAACAGGTGGCTGGCTCAGTCTGTCAAAGGCCAACCCTGAGAAGTTGACAGCAAAAGGAGGAAAAGAAAGAGAGTGGAAGTTAGAACACAGAGTGGAATTAAGTTAAGTTTTATCAGAGTAAGGTAGATCTGATAATGTTTTTAGATAGATGGGGGCAAGGTGGGGGCACTTTTGGAGGATAGATTAAACCTGTTTGATGGATTGGGATAGTGGGGGCCAATTAAGAGATGGGATCAGGTGTGTATGTCTGAATTAGTCTTAAAAGGGAAGAGACATACCATTAACTTCTAAATCATCAGATATTTCTAGAGGTAGCGAAGAAAGAATACATTCAGATGGGTTGCAGATGAGGGAGTATGTGAGGATGTGTTTGATTTTCTTAGGAAAATGAAAACAGAATTGGGATTCGAAGTGGGCAGGGGGTACTTAGAAGCTTAGAGTGTGGAAAGCTTGTTTAAGTCCTCTGGGGAATACTTTTAGACTGTGATTCCCAGTATTTTGAAGAATGCAACCTTTTTAGCTTCACAACAATTTGTGGGCCCCCATGTAACTGTAGTTATATTTCTAGTATTTGTTAATTGAGAAAATGCATATTAGCTACTATTTTAATATTCTTTTATGTGATGGGGTTTTATTAACCACAGTGTCTCTACATTTGAAAAATAGTAGTACATGTATATGTATATGTCTTTATATAATGCATGCCTCTGGGCACCCATTGTGGTCACTAATCACGCAGGTCCCCAGGAGTCTGAAGCTCATAGTTGGGAAATCATTGTGCCAACAAATCAATAATAGGTTTACTTAGAAGTGGTATTCAGTCCAAATTGCAACAATATGAGCTTGTAATGAACTCACTTTGAAGGATTTCATAACTTTTTCCAGTAATATTTTGACAGTCTGGAGCAAGATTATGGAAACCAAATGATCCAGGGCTAGGCATACCATCGCAGAAGGTCCCGAAGGTCGAAAGCATTTAGTCCAGTCTTTCTCTAAATTGCCTTTTCCTGACATCACACCTAGCTTCATCAAACACTAACGTGTTCATGATGATGAGCCATTTTTCTTGAACTCAAGTTTTCTCTGTCCACCGTACTGATTTTTCCATTTGGTTATCTTACTGTCATTTCAGATTTAATATACTGAGAGGTTTGAGAAATTGAAATGAAAGATTATTTTTCCACAGAAAGAGGAGCAGGTTAACTGAGAAGTAACAGTAGAACTAGGGTTTCTCAGGGCAAAATGAAAGATATTGGTGAGGAGTAGTGAGAATGGGGTAGAGGGTGGCTGAGCCATATGGAAATGAAGATTCTAGAAGAAAGTGAATGGTAGATTTAGTCAGGTATGTGTTACAGGAGTGAGGAAAAGAAGGTTGGTAATTAGGTGTATAAAGAAATCTCCGGCACACAGTTTTAGTGTTTCATTATCAGTAGACAATAAGAAGCATGTTTGTTCTTGAACTGCATTTTTGGAGGAGGGGATATTTGTGTTTATTTTTATTGAGGTGAAATTAGCATAACACAAAATTAACCTTTTTAAAGTGTTCAGTTTACTGGTGTTTAGTACATTTGCAGTATTATGGAACCAGACCAAAGGAAACCCTGCTCTCATGAAGCTCTTTATTCCTTCTTCTCCCAGACACTGGCAACCGCTAATCTTCTGTCTCTGTAGATTTACCTATTCTGGATATTACATGTGAATAGAATCATATAGTATGTGACCTTTGTGTCTGACTTCTTTCGCTTAGGATAATGTTTGGGAGGTTTGTCCATATTGTAGCATGTATCAGTACTTCATTGCTTTTCAAGGCTGAATAATATTCCATTGCATTGTTATACCACATTTTGTTTATCTATTCATTCGTAGATACACATTTGGGTTATTTCCACCTTTTGGGTATTATGGATGGTGCTACTGTGAACATTCAGATATAGGTATTATTTGAATACCTATTTTGGGTATATACCTAAGACTAGATTAGCTGGGTTTTCTTTTTCTTTCTTTCTTTCTTTTTAAATATTTTTTTTTATTTGACAGACAGAGATCACAAGTAGGCAGAGAAGCGGGCAGAGAGGGAGAGGGGAAAGCAGGCTCCCTGCCGACCAGAGAGCCCGATGTGGGGCTCAATCCCAGGACCCTGGGATCATGACCCAAGCTAAAGGCAGAGGCTTAACCCACTGAGCCACCCAGGCGCCCCTTCTTTTTCTTTCTTTCTTTCCTTTTTTTTTTTTTTTTTAAGATTTATTTATTTATTTTAGAGAGAACATGACTAGAGGGAAGGAGGGGAGGGTGGGGGAAAGAGATAGGCAGACTCCCCCTGAGCTTGGAGCCTGATGTAGGGCTCGATTCCACAGTCTCGAGATCATGACCTGAGCTGAGGCCAAGAGTTGGTTGCTCAACTGACCAAGCCACCCAGGTACCCCTAGTATAGCTGGGATTTTTATGTTTCGCTTTCTGAGGAACCATCAGACTTTTCCGCAGTGGCTGCACCATTATACATTCTCATAGTAATTTATAAGGGTTCCACTTAACTGCATTGTTTTTAGCAATGACTCTTGATGTTGCATATTCTATTTTGATGTGCTGGGATGCTCTTTGTTATTTCTTACAATTTTTTCTCTTAGTATTTTGGTCTTTATACTTGTTGTTTATGTTGGCTTACGTTTTTCTAGTATGGCTTTTATTTTATTTTTTTTAGAGAGAGAGCAGGTAGGGAGGGGCAGAGGGGGAGGGAGAGAGAGAATCCCAAGCAGGCTCCATTCCCAGTGTGGAGCTGGATGCGGGACCTGATCCCATGACCCTGAGATCACGACCAGAGCTGAAATCAAGAGTTGGATGCTCAGCTGACTGTGCCACCCAGCTGCCCCTCTAGTATGGCTTTTTTTTGCATCAAATTTTCCTTGTATCTTTTCATCTACTTAAGAGTTTGTAAAGAAACTGATTCTTATAGCTGTCCTGTTAAAGTTTAGTGGATATATGTGTATAAATTTATAACACCTTTTCTGTAGCATTAGTAACATTAGTAATAAGTAACATTAGCAATTAGATGCAAGACCTAAGTAATTCTGAGTAATTTTTGATTCCTTACATTCAGTGTATATTCCTCTTATACATATTGAAATTTATCCGTTTGCCTCTAAGATTTGTTTTTTTTTTGTTCTAGCCAAATTTAAACAGATTGTGCAATTTTGCAAATTAACTTGTCCGACTCTTATAACTCTGACAAATATTCAAATATATATTTCCTGTTTTATATCCTTGAACTGCTAATGCCATAATCCTGTTTCTTTTTACTTAATAAGCAATATATTCTGTACTGATGTTTATCTGAGTGTGGTCTTACTCTCTCACCATTATTATCCTGTTCATAAATAGATCTGAGTTCAGTTTATATAATAGTCTTTAGAGAGAAGATTTCTTGTTGATGGAAATTTGTAGAAATTCCGACATACTTTTGAAATGATGATTTTTTTTTTTTTTTTAAATGATGATGTTTAACCATAGCAGTAGCTGTTTGGTATACTGCTTCTTCTCCTCCCCAAACCCTCAAACTATGGCATATTTAAATTATTAGTCTGATAGGAGAGATTACAAACTCCTTGAAGGCAGGTCTTTTCCACACTCACAAGTTTCCCTATGATATTTAGAGTAATTCTTTGACGTGTATTAGTTCTGTATTAATTGCTGAATGATTAAAATATTGGGTATCTACTCTGTAGAATACACAGAGGGGATTTAAAATGATAAAAGACATAGTTTTAGCCTTAAGTGGCATTGTGTTTCATTGAAGAGACAATTTATGTAATATTCATAGAATTATTATTTGAATATTTATTTATTTATTTTAGAGAGAACACTTGAGTGTATGTGGGGGATGGCACAGAGAATAAAGCAGGCTCGCCACCGATCAGGCATCCTACTACTATGCAGGGCTTGATTCCCAAGACCAAGGAGATCACGACCCGAGCAGAAATCAAGAGTCTGATGCTTAACCTACTGAGCCCCCAGGTGTTCCTGTTTTTTATATATATATGTATATGTATACATATATATATAAACACACACACACACACGTATACACTAAAAATAATCTAATACTAAGAAGAAGCTAAGTAATTTATGGAAGTCTCTCCTTAACCATGGGAGATAAGTGTCTTAAAATCCTGATGATAGGGGAGCCTAGGTGGCTCAGTGGGTTAAGCCTCTGCCTTCGGTTCAGGTCATGATCTCAGGGTCCTGGGATCGAGCCCCAAATCAGGTTCTCTGCTCAGCGGGGAGCCTGCTTCCCCCTCCTCCTCTGCCTGTCTCTCTGCCTACTTGTGATCTCTGTCAAATAAATACATAAAATCTTAAAAAAAAATCCTGATGATAGGTGTAATTGAAAACTTAACACTTTATAAAAAATAGGATTAGTGAATTTGAGGTAGTAATGAATGAATGAAGGACTATGTAAGTACGTACATATTTCCCATTTACTGTTGTTAAATTGGTAGTAATGAGTGCAGAACCATTCTTGTTCTGTGGAAACTTCAGACCATCCCCCATATTTAAGTTTCAGTGAGAGGCTTACACATTTATTTTCTCTTAATACACAGGCAGATAGTACATTACTTGGAGGCATTTTTTCTTTACTGTTCTTCCTCTGAAAGTTTGGTACTTTTCTGATTATATGATTTGATGTTCTTTTATTATTTTTTTTAAGATTTTATTTTTTGCGTAATTTCTACACCCAGTGTGGGGCTCAAACTCATAATGCCAAGACCAAGAGTCACATTCTTTTTTTTTTTTTTTTAAGATTTTATTTATTTATTTGACAGAGATCACAAGTTGACAGAGAGGCAGGCAGAGAGAGAGGAGGAGGCAGACTCCCTGCTGAGCAGAGAGCCCGATGCGGGGCTCGATCCCAGGACCCTGAGATCATGACCTGAGCCAAAGGCAGAAGCTTTAACCCACTGAGCCACCCAGGCGCCCCTGATTGGAAGTTTTTTGAAAAGATTTTATTTATTTAACAGAAAGAGAGCGAGCGAGAAAGAGAACGCAAGTTGGGGGTGGTAGGCAGAGGGAGAGGGAGAAACAGGCTCCCCACTCTGGGATCATGACCTGAACTGAAGGAAGATGCTTACCTGACTGAGCTACCTAGGCACTCCTGATTTGAAGTTCTTGATTAGCTTCCTGAGGTTCCATTGAGGACTTGTGGATGTAACACATAACTTGCTCAGCCTACCCTTCCTCAACTAATGAGGAGGAGTTTGCTTATAAATTCATGCCAAAACATAGGCCCTTAGTCCCAATTTTATCTGGCCCTCAGCTTTTTCTACTGAGGGATGTAGGAATTCATTTCTAAGTTCTAGGCTTCATTTCCTTCACTTTCTTTACTCTTCTCTAAGGCTTCTTTATATAGCAATGCCTGCACTGTCATTTGTTTTCTTTTTTGAAATTTTCACCCTTTGATTTCTTTTATTATCTCCAGTACAAGTGACTTATAATTCTCATATATTAGAAAGGTAGATCTGGTTGAAGAAAGAGATGCACCAAAGGAAATCAGCATGTTTCTTAATTTGTGAGAAGGATCTCAAGTTTGGGGAGGATTATTACATAAGATTGCCAAGTAATGGGGAGAGACAGTAAGTGCTTTAGGAATTAAAAATAAACCACTTATTTTCCTGCATAAGGAAGGGATGTTAATAGCTCTAGGAGTAATTATTAACTTTTTGTTATTTTTTTTATTATGGAGATGTTAAAGTATATAAAAATGGAATGTTATATTGGACTCAGTGTCCCATAAACCAACCTATGACTAGTCTTTTCTCAATTATAACTGCATGTCCCTATATTATTTTGAAGCACATCACACCCATCATTTCATTCATTCATATGTGTGTGTGTATGTGTATTTCAGTGTGTATTTCTGGAAGGTAAGTTCTTAAGAAATATAATCACATCCTGATCATACCTAAACAAATTACCAATATTTCTTTTATTATTAAATACCCAGTTGGGGGCACCTAGTTGGCCAGTCAGTTAAGTGTCTGACTCTTGATCTGAGCTCAGGGTTGTGAGTTCAGGGCCCGCATTGGGCTCCAGGCTGGGTGTGGAGCCTATATTAACAGGAAAAAAAAAAAAAAAAAAGAACCCAAGAAGAAAAAACAAAAACCCAGTCAGCATTCAGATTTCCATCCTGGCCCTTAATTTTTTTTCTTATAGTTTATTTGAATCAGATCCATTTATTGTAATTGATTGATAACTTAAGTGTCCTTTATAGGTTCCATCTTTATTTTTTTATTCTCTTTTTTTTCTTCCTTGTAATTTATTTGTTGTATTAACTGGATTGGTTGTCCTCTAGAATTTTCTGTAGTCTGAATTTTGTGGTAATGTTTAACATACAATTCCCTGCCCCCTGTGTTTTATATGACCTGGTAGTTAGATCTGGAAGCTTGATTAAATTCAGGTTTCTTTCCCTGTGATTATGCTATAAACTAGAAACGTGTATAGGTTCATTTGTTTCATTTTGCTTTGGATATGTTTATTTTTTAGTATTGCCTTTTACAAATTAAATTTGTTTTATAATTAGTAAAATGTCTATAAGATTCCAAAGTTAAGTCAACACGATAAGGTAAAATATATTCAGAGAAGTCTGTCTTCTGCCCAGTCTTCACTGTATTTTTGCCATTCCCCTTATGGTAACTGTTCAGAGAAAATTGATGGTTTGTTCTTATACTAAAAAAAAGGTAAGCGGGGCGCCTGAGTGGCTCAGTGGGTTAAAGCCGCTGCCTTCGGCTCAGGTCATGATCCCAGGGTCCTGGGATCGAGCCCCGCTTCAGGCTCTGCTCGGCAGGGAGCCTGCTTCCCTTCCTCTCTCTCTCTGCCTGCCTCTGCCTGCTTGTGATTTCTGTCAAATAAATAAATAAAAATCTTAAAAAAGATAAAAATTAAAAAAAAGAAAAAGAAAAAAAAAGCAAATATATATATATGTATCTTTGTATTCTTTCTCCCCTTTCATAAACAGTGGTATATTAACCACATTTTGCTCTACCCTTTTATTTTTCTCTCTGTAACAGTATAGCCTGGAGATCAGTCCATAGTAGTATGTAAAAATATTCCTCATTTTTAGGACTGTGGACTATTTTTGGGTTGTCCTCACTACTCTGAGCTTAGATACATTAGGTATGTAACAAATACATTTTAGAGGTGAATGAATAGTAATTTAAAATATTTTATGAATAAAATACTTTTACAGTTTTTCAAACACATGTGTAATAGTCTAATTGCACTTTAACAAACATGCTTTTATATTTATTCCTGGTCTTAATGTTTGTTTCTCATTTAGTAATTTTGGAAGATTCAGATTTAGCAAAAAATTAGACTCAGATTTTAAAAAGCAAACTTTTGAAGAATGAAGAATATAGCATGTTGAAGAAGCTGTATTAGTTCCTAGTACGTAACTGTTACGTTATAGAATTTTACATTAATGTAGAGCTCATTTAGTATGTACAGTTTGACACATTGCTTCTTTGGTTCATCAGCATTTGGTGCATAGTAGGTAATCTAGTAAATCTTAGGTGTATTTAATTGAAGTTCTACCTTTGCATATAGAGTAGTGCTCTTTACATGATACTACCACATGAATTTGAAGTGAAATTATGGCTGGATTAAAGCAAAACCACCGGTTTTGAAATTGAAGTAAAATAATGGCTTTCAGTGACTTAGTACAGTAAGTCTTTTATATATATATGTATTTTAAGTCAGCTCTACCCTCAACGTAGGGTTTGAATTCATGACCCTGAGATCAAGTGTTGCATGCTCTACCGACTGAGCCAGCCAGGTGCCCCAGTGTTATAGTTGTTTTTGTGTCAAGTCCCTTTACTCCCCCCAGATATGCATATAAAAGTTTTGGGTACAATTTTAGAGGACAAAGAACCCATCTAGGGGTAATTGCAGGATCCTTGGCATTTATTGAGCACTCAACCAAGACTTGATAAGTAATTAAAATTTGAGTAGAGTGGGTTACCTGTTTGAATTTCAGTTTTTCAAATTGGTCATGTTTTATGTGATCTGGATCTTTTACAAATGCTGCTTTTTTCTGCCTGGATCACTTTCTATGTTGCTTGATACCTACTCATCCCTTGGGTCTCAGTTTAAAGTTTGATTCTGAATGAGGTTACCTACAGGCTCTTAATCAGTTGTAGTTATTATGTCTGTTATAGTTCCTCAATTGACTAGCTGTGACTTTGGGTAACTTAATCTCATTATTGGTAAAGAAATAATTTTATTAAAGTTATAAAGATAAAGTGAGACAATGGATAGACTAAATTAATGTATAGAAAATGTTTGACTAAACTCTTCCAACTATAGGATGATTGTGGCAGGTATGGGCATATAGTTTCCACTTGGTATTTTTTTTTTTTTAAGATTTTATTTATTTATTAGAGAGAGAGAGCGAGAGCGAGCACAGGCAGACAGAGGCAGAGGGAGAAGCAGGCTCTCTGCCGAGCAAGGAGCCCGATGTGGGACTCGATCTCAGGACGCTGGGATCATGACCTGAGCCGAAGGCAGCCGCCCAAACAACTGAGCCACCCAGGTGTCCCTCCACTTGGTATTTTGAATGGAAAGTTCTCAGCTTTTTTTGTGAACCCAAGTGCTTTTGAACATGTGTCTAGTATGGCACTTTCCTTAAATAAATTTTATTTGATTTGGTGACATTTTAGTTAAACTAAATCTAAAATCTTAAAATCTGTCCAGTAGTTCCTTACTGGATACATGCAGTGTACAAGTTATACTGTTTAGGTGTTGGGACTCGAGAATTGCTATGTAGTCCCTGCCTTTAGAAGCCATAAAATGCCTGACTATGTAAGTTTCACTGTAAACCAGAGTTAAATACATTTCTACAAATTTAAGAGATGCTCTAGCACATTTCAGAATCATTTCCAGATGAATGTAATAGACTTTAAAAAAAATCATTACATGGGTAGGCAAAGTACAAGACCGAATTGGGAAGTAGCCCTTTGAGCTGTGTCTTGAAGAACGCATAGAATTTTCAGTTCAGGGTAAGTGCAGGGAGGAAGAATAGAAGCTGAAAACCCTAGTAGAAACTTAAGACTGTATGGCACCACTAATGTATGTGTCTGGATAGGATTAAATATTTTAATAGCATGTCTTTTTAGAAATTTCCTTAGCCTAAATGAGAGAGGGTATTTATGTTTCGTATATGTTTTTTGTATGTGTTCAGGGTGCTGTTGGAAGATCTTTTGGTCATTATTTTGTTCCAGTGTTTTCTACCTGTTTCTTGTTTGTATATCTCCCTTTCCTTTAAAGAAAATTGGATATTTTATATAATTTTATGACAGATAGAAAAATTTTCTCAAATGGGCCAGGTGTTATAAGGTTAGTCAGCAGACATGACCAGCCCTGTAAAGTATATATTTTATGCAAGACTGTTCAAAGTAGAGCATGCCTTAAAATAAAACTTTGGCTCCTCATAGCTTGTGTTTTTTACCATCTTTTAACATAGGGAAGGAACACATTCTGTTCCTTCTATTAATTTGGAAACATTAATAAATTAGACTTTGCTTTCAGTAATCTTCAAATCTTTAAGGTGGGGTCCTCGTGTTGTTGTTGTCATCGTAGTCCCCCCACCCCGCCAGCTTTCTGCATTCATCAGATAACAAGTCAGCTTAATTTCAATAAATACAGTTTCTTTAGCCTTTTAGGTCATAAGGGTGGGTTGCTCTTTGACATATTTCTCATTGATGTATAGTTTAATTTCTGCCTTATAATTGAAAAATGGCCACATGCTAGAGTTCCAGTGACCGAAAGCATCAAGGAGCTCCCTCCCTGATGTTTTCAGCTTTTGTAAGCCTGTACTACACAGTTCGTAAAGCTGCTTTTGAACTGTGTCTCTGGTTGTAGCATGTCACCTTACACTTAACCATTGTAAGGGCATCTTTTTATTTAATTTCTAATTAGCATAATGACTTGAGCTGTGTTATTCACTGTTCCATGGTGAAGTTGTCATAGGGAGAGAAGAAATAAAAATGTTCAATTTCAACTTTACTTGTGAATGGAGTGAAGTTTGAAAGCCTTTTATGGCCATTGTTCAGCAGACTGAAAATCTCATTAGAAATTCCAAAATGCTAAGGCAGTTTTGGGTTGGATTTTAATAACATTTTGGAATGTTGGTATTTTATGTTGCTAATTTCTGTGATTTTGCTTTTGATCAGCAATTTAGGTATGCATTCTTCCAAAGTCAGTTTTTTAGTCTAAATTCATTTACAGTAGCTTTTCTTTTCAACAGTGATAAATACTTAGGAAGAGAATTAAATTTTACTCTTTTTTTGACATTTCTTTTAGAAATGATTTGATTTTCATATAAGATATATTAAATTTATTAGAAACTGCTTAATATGAAAATAACATGTATTTATTGAATGAACAACCTACTTTAGTTGCCATTCAAATATTATTTATCAGCTACAGTTTTATATTTTTGGGGGGATGGAGAAGCATAAAATTAGATGGACAGGCAACATTTTCATTTTTTATCTACAAGTCGTTGGAACTTGATTCTTGATGTCTGGGTAAAGAGTGTTGAAATGTAATTTTCATATAGCTGTTTGCTTTAAAAATAATCTATTGCATATAGTGATTACTTGTGTAAGAAATGAGTATAATTTATAGATAATTTATTTTTATGGTCAGAAAGTAAATTTGATGTTAACTACATATGATTAGACTGTAAAACATTTTTCAAAAGTACAGAATGGAGAGCATTTACTCTTTTTTCCCTTGTAAAAATAAAGACCATTCATGTTCCTAAGTAGGAGATCCTGTTTTTAAGACTCTGCTAAATTTATATTTAATTTTAAAGTAATTTACTAATCTCTTGCCAACACTATTGCAGTCAAATGCTCTACCCCTGAGCTATACCCCCTGCCAACACTATTGGTTGTTAACACTTAATGAAATAAAAGTATTGAGTTAATGGAAGTTTTTCAGCCAGAAATTTTTACATTCTCAATCATTATCTTTGTTTTGTTATACATTATTGTCATGGTCAAGTTTTTGGCATTTTGAGTTACTTACCAAATTGTTGATTCTTCTGATAATAAAGAAATACTTTAATTGAGCATCCACCATGTGTAAGGACACATTTTCTTTTTAAATTATACAAATATATTTAAGAATATGTAAAGGAATAGATTTTACTTGTATTTTTAGTGTTTGAATCTTGATCTGATAGCATTAGCTCTGGATAGAGATGCAGTTCTAGGGATAAAAATTATTTTTGTAATATAGTTTTGGATCCAGATATAAATGCAGTGTAATAATAGATTTTTAAAAAGTGAATCTTGCCTGCTAAATACGTAATTTTTATTTTTATGACATTTTTACCTTAGAATTTCAGCTCTGACATAGTTTTGAAAATTAGTTAACCATGTTCTTGAGAGCATCTACTGTTATCCTCATCTTTTGCAAATACATTTTAAGGAAGACAGTATAATTCTATAATGAGAAAATAATTTGTTCCTCCCCATCTTTTGCCTAAATATAGAGTTAATTTGTAATTACCTCAAAATGAAAGAGTGGCTGTTTAGAGCTGTTTATTGAGGGAAAGTGTTTTTATTGGCAATTCCCTTGAAGTACGTAGGTCACATTTGATTTTGCTTTGTAACTCAGTAGTGCTTGTAACAGAATTACCTACTGTAGGGAAGGAAAGCCTAAATTTTTAGGAAACTTTTTAATACTCTTCACGTTTGTAGTTAATGAGAAATTCTAAAGATGTAGGAAATAGACTGGTTATGACTGATAAATAAGTTTGTTAAAGTAATTGAAAAATTTTGCTTAGAAAAGTCAGGTGAGAGGAATTCAGGACATAGAGGAAAAATGGCATATAAATTTAACCGAATGAGGGAGGTTTTAAAGAAAAAAATGTGCAACCACAGTGATTCTGTATGTTACTCCTTATGTATTAGTCATTAATTAGTGTTAAGGGTCTGATTTAAACAAAAATGAATTTTTGTCAGTCGTTTTATTTAGAAATAGAATTGCTTTCCACTTTTAAGGAGGATTTTAATTGCCAAAAAATTTCATTGTTCTAGTAAGTACTTGAAAAATTACCTCACTCCCATATGGTCAATATTTTGCTCTTCATTCCATAACTTATGTTTACTCTGGAATTTTAGTTTGCTTTAAAAATTACATAAAAATTTTGTGGGAGAATAAATGTGACTTAAATATTACCATAAATGTGTTATTTTAAGCTAGTATGATTGGCTTTTATGTATAAGAAATACTTCCCTGGAAAGATTCATAGTATTCAATCTAAGTATCTCTGGTTAGGTGAATTACTGGTTAAAATCTATCTATCAGGTCCTAAGTTGTGGAATACTTGTATTGGTTCTTAATACCATGACTATCTTGGTTGTTATAGAAATCCCTTAATTCTTCTGTTTGAGATGTTGTAGTTTGGGGAAATATTTGTTTACTTTCAGATTTAACCAATGAAACGTGATGGATGTATCATAGATAATCTAATTTTCAGACTGTTTTGGTTAAACTAACTTTGACATATAGTTTTTTGCAGGGCAAAGAGGAGTTGTGTTCAGCTGTGTGATTGTGCCACCACTTAGGTTATCATCAGAAGGGTCTTATCTCTGACTTTTCTTCCTTTTGTTAAAATTTTAAATAGTTTTAACATTTAAATATGGAAGGAGATAGAATTGTGAAGCAAATTTGATTTGCTGATACTCAGTATTAAGCAATGAGAATCCTTTCTCTTCCTTTAGATATATCACATACATATGTATGTTTTGTTTTAAGTGGGGGAAAAAAGTTAATCTGCAGAATGATATAATGTGGATATAGTTGTTATTTATTTTTTAAAAAATTAGTAAAACAAATAAAGTTTGTTTGGAAATCTCAAAAGATTTTTAGTAGTATACCTGCACCCTCAGCAGTCCCTTTTATCTCTACAGATTTCTCTGCCTTTTGTGGTCCTTTGCTCTAATTTAAATTTCCCATGGCTTTGGGTGGCAGACTTGGTTTTCTGCAAGAGTGCCCATGCTTACATGGTCATATATTCTGGGTGACTTTTCCACTTACTCTTTTTTGTTATTTTGTTGATTGCTAAAGGGAAAGAGAGTTTTTTTTTTTTTTTTTAACTTGTTTCTTTGTTTTGATCTTTCTTCCTTAGCCCATCTATTTGTGTTTTGTTTTGTTTTGCAGATTGGGAAGAATTATTGTGTGGCCTTAGATCCATGGGGACTAGCAGGGAAAAACTAATTTTGTTCTTGGTTTTGTTTTCTTAACAACAGTAGCAATTTAATTTTTGAGCCGATGAGAAGCTCAAAAGATATGTTAGCTTTAATCATGAAATTGATAGAAAATTATTAATCCCCAAATTTTCTATTTTAGTCTACTGTTGGAATAAAAATGTTATAGTTGAACTAAGTAAATAACTAGAAATACTAATTAGCCGTAAGTAGCTATTATAAAATTTTAATTTAAATATTAATGTATATTCAAAAGCTATTCATAGGAAATCATTTATAATCTGAAACATGATTTCTCTTACATTCAATTTTTGTTGTCCATGGTATGTATGTATTCAAATGAATGTATTAATATACATTGCTTGGGAACATACATTTTTAACTTGACCAGATCTTAAAAGTGCTTATTCCTTCAAAACATGCCTGTTTTTCAAATGCGAAGAAATTTTCTTTATAAAATAACTTTATGTTGGTGAATGTTAAGTCCTTGGAGAAGTGCTGTGGCAATTAAATATTGAGTAATTTGTTATGCTGTAAGGGAACAGTAGAGTCTTTAGTCCTAACATGTCCCCAAAACATTTTTTATTAACACTTGAAGACTTCAAAAATAGCAAATTAATGTGGTCAAAGTTACTTCTGTTTTACATTTGTTTTTGTAAGGGCGCATCATACAGTAGTAGCATTATTTAACTGAATCTTGTATTCATTAAATTATTAGAGGATAATAAAGATTCATTTTAGTGTTTTAAATAACTGCAATAGTTTCCCAATATACCATGAAAAATGGTGTCGTGTCATACTATTAAGTAATAGGCTGAAAGAACTTTCTAATTTTGATAAACAGGATCAAAAAGAATTAATTTTGATAGGTTTAATTTTAGGGTTTTTCATTTAATTGATTATATACCATGTTAGTGAGGTATCTAAAATTCTCTTTCTGAATGTCTGTTAAGTACTTTGGGAATTGGGGTAAGGAGAAGCCTTCTTCTTTCTGTGTCTGCTAATTTGTAGTGTTTTCTTATGGGTTTTAGTTTTCCTAGCATATGAAACTGATTTATAGAATTTGTTTTTACCAAGAAACAAATAACATTATTGAATTTTTGTTTTATGTAACCATTATTTTCTAGTTAGAGTTCACATTTTGATTTCTATCAAATGACTTCTCAAAAAGCCATTTCTTTTAAAATTAATGAGAGTTTCAAACTATGGAGGAAATGTATCCTAATAGTCCAATAGCTGTGTTTTTCCATGGCAATTAATCTTTTGAATTTCTACTCTTTTTCATAGTTACAGAGCCTTCTTAAGTTTGTAAAATTATTCTTCCTAATTCTGATTTGTATTTTGAAAGGTATTTTATAAGTTTATTCTCGATGTTTGTATGTAATTGTTGAGAAATATAACCTCTAAAATATATATATTTCCTAAAAAACAGATTTATTTCTTATTTGTTATAGTAGAAAACATTTATATTTAGATATGAGTAATTTTGGTATTCATATTGAATCGGGGTATAACCTATGATACTGAGAAAGTGATCCAACTGTGAAAGTATGCATCTTTAAAAATAAGGAGGAATCCTTCTATTAGCACATTTTACTAGTTTTACAAATATTTGTGTAAAATGTTTTTAGTTCTTAAAGCTCATGGTACAGATTATATTATGTTTAGCTTTAGTAGGAGAGCACTGTAGAGCCAAACTTGAAATTTATTAAGGAAAGAACAAACTGGTGAAGACTTTCATGCTATTAGAAAACTTCACAGACAATCATCAGACAACTTTTTTTTTAAGGTCATCATTGCTTGATGCCTTTTCCAGTCTTTATTTGAAACTCTTGTTTTGTAGGATTTCTTTTTTCTTCTCCCTCTCTCTTTTATTTTGGTAGTGGGTAGAAGATTATTTTAAAACTGAATGGCTAAACATGTATAGTAACTATTCAGGTGTAATGGAAATACTTTTATTCTTGATACTCTTTTATGCCAGAAAATGTTGTGAAGGTAAGCCAGTGAGGATAAAATTTACACTGTTTGGTGTGGAAACTTTAGCTTTAGTTTTCTGTTTAGAATAGTAGACTCTGATTAGAACTTTTAAGTAGAGGTTGTTTGTGAGATATGTAGTTTTCTTATTGCTTGGTAAGTTTGAGGTTTTTTTGTATTTCACTGTTCTAGTTGATTGTGGATATTTCCATAATCTTTCTGTGAAAGAGAGAAGACCCGGAATAGGAATAGAACACGAACTGGAGAGAAAGAAAACTTTCCCCAAAATGCTGTCACCTGACAGGTGGATTTATATGCCTTTATAGATTTTCAAAACATAGAGGGCTGGGACTCTGTTTTTCTGAGAATTCACTTAAACCTTGACATACTCACAAAGTTTGATTATGATAAGCATGAAAATTTTAACTCTGTTCTTTATCCTAAATTAATTTAAGCCTTTACAGAATTAATAAAACAGTGCGTTAAGGCTATTTGCTGATGTTCAGTGAAGTCATCATGTTCAGTTAATAGTTCTTTGACTATGGTGTTTGTTTGATTTTGTCAACACGATAAGCTAAAATTATAAGAGTACAGAAACTGAATTATGTAAAATTAATTTAGATATTTGCCATAAAGACAGAGTATGCCTTGGTGTGTAATAATTTTATTTCTTTGTGCTCTAAGGACATCTCTTGGCTTTTAGGATACAGAAAATGTCAACCTTTTAATTTTAAATATTGATGTAAATTAACTGGAGTTGTATTTTTTTTAAATTGTGAAAACTTGAGGCAAATATATAAAATATGCTAGTGGTTGATTTTTGTTAGATTTTCAGTGATTAGACTTTGTGAAATAAGAGTAAGGCATGGAATTTTATTTTAAAAAGAAAATATACCTAATTTAAAAGTACTAATATTAGATCTAGAGAAATCTTGTCAAGTATAGTAAATCCACATCCATAATTACTTTAAGTCACTAGTTAGAGAGGAATATATGAGATGCTGATATATTCTTTGTTAGAAGTCAGAGTGTTTCGAAAAAAATGCAAAGGAAAAAGTAAACTGCTTTCAGATATGTTTATACCACTTCGACATTGTTTGCTATTCGTGGGTTCATGTCACAAAAACCTGCAGAACTTCACAAAGGAATTAGGTGTGTTTTAATTCAGTAGGCTTGCTGAAAATTATTTTGTGATTAAATCTAGAAAGATTTACACAAGGTATTTTTTTAAATCAGTGATTCATCTTGCTGTTTGGTCTCAATTTCAGTCCTGTTAATTTAGACATAATTATTATTTGTTTTAAAGATGTATTTCCAGTAATTTTATTGCTTGGATATATTCTTATTGTTCCAGTTACATTTTATCCATCTATGACATTTTATCAGCCAACTATTACTATTTTATTGTTGTTTTTGTATTGGTGTTTTAAAGTATAGACTTCAAGTCTAAAGTAAGAGCTAGGGTATGTTACAGTGTGTATGACCATTTCTAATTTGACCTGTTACTGTAAAGAAGGCTAACAAGTGTGTATGACTAGCCCACCCCTTCTGGAGCAGTTGAAAACAGGCCTCAGAAGACTCAAAGGAATTCTTTTAACTCCTAGCAGGGCCACGGGGTCAATGTCAGATTTAGTCATGCTGTTATTTTAGCCCAGTGGTCCAGAGAGATGACTGAAAAGTGAGTCTTTTATTTCTTTTTTTGTGTGGTTATTAACAGGATTAAATGTAAGCCATTGTGTACTTAGTACCAATTAGTTTCTCATCTGAGAGGTTCATTATGATTTTTTGTCAGCCTTCCTCTTGTAATATTTGTTTCATTGTTTGATTAGTTAAGGGGCTGAATGGACTAAAGAAAAGTTTAATAGCAGTGTTTTTAAATTCATTGAGAATTTTAATAAGTCAACTTTTCAGATATGTAGACCTTGATTGAAAAATGGGCCACATTGAAAATTGGCATGGAAGAATTGTAAAGTTCAATACATTGTTTAAAATTTTCCTTTTCCTGTTGTATTTCTCTGCAGTCTTAAAAATGGTCTATCCTTATTATAATACTTTCACATTTTTTAGAAGTCTGCTTTATCTTCTTAAACATATCTCTAAAAACTATCTTCAGTTTGCTGTGCATATGTAAATTGTTTTGGGGAGGCACATACACCAAAATACTCCAAAATTAAAAGACTCTTCCATTTTGTAAATTAGAAACAGAGATTGAGCTATTAAAAACAGAACATAAGAATTCTAGAATAAAGATATAGTCAGGTGGAACAAGCTGTAACTTAAAGGGAAGCAGCCTGAAAGTTGATTCTTCATGGCTATTATAAATAAATAAAAATACAAAGTTGTAGGAGTTCAGAGAAGAGGAGCATGCTTAACCTTTAATTGCTTATTAAAATAGGTTTTTTTTTTAGATCCTTCACTTAGAAAAATTCTTATTAAAATAAGTGTTTCCTTGAGTAGCATTCCTCATTTAAAATATATAAAAATTGTTGTAATAATTGAATTGTGGATGCTGATTTCAATTAGAAGTAGAGAATATAACCCACAATTAAAAGGGGATAATTATTTTGTTGGTAGGTAATTATCTGGGACAGTAGGTCTTAGATCCTCTTGAAGTGTACAGTATACATTTTTACATGCATTCACTTTTAAGTAAAAAAGCTGATTCAGGCTTGACATCGAGTTGTTTTTTACACATTAAAAATGATAAATACCAATTTATTTATATTATGAAAGTTATATATAAAATGTGATTTTTATTTTTTATGAAAATAGAACACCATTAAAAATACAAAAAATACAGAAAAGTATGAAGAACATAAAGCTAGGTACAGTCCATCCTATCACGTGGACCCACTAGTAACATCTTTGTTTATATCCAATTTTCCCTCCTGGGAATATTCATATATGTATAAGTAGAATCTTAAACGACATATACAATTCTATATCCTGTACTTTCCTTAACACTGTAAGTATATTGTCATTACAATAGTCTCAGAAAATATAAGTTTTAATGACTGTATAACATTATACTGTATAAGTGTATCATAATTTATTTGATCTTTCCTCTATTTTGTGGGGAGGGTGGCAAAAAATTACCACAATATATACCTTGAACATTTATCTTTGTGTGTGTTTTTATATACCTCAGAATGCATGGCCCAAACCTGCCACATTCTGGGGAAATCTTTTTGAACATCAGCCCTTAATGGCCGTGTTATATACCTTAGGATAATTACTAGTTAAAACAAGTGTAAATATCTTAGTATTTTAAGATATTCTTTTAGCTTGATTTATCTCATCTTGTTTGATGTGCTATATATAGATACAGTACCTTTGTACCACGTCCTTTGCTACCTCCAAAGTTTTTTGGTACCTAGATTACTTTATTATGGGTGTTGGTTATAGAAGATTTTATGATCCAAATAATTATGAAACATAGATTCTGATATGTTTTTTTCCTCAAATTGTTTTAGTCAGTGAATTTATAATACTTGTGTATCTAGTTTTCTGAGAAACGCATTTCTTTTAAGTCAGTACGTATGCTGTTTTTCTTATTTTACTCTTTAATTGTGATTTGGAAAAGATTTAGATCCTCAAATTGAAAAACCTTATTTCTGACCATATGCTCATATTACCAAATTATACCTGCCTACCAGTCAGTCTCTCTTTATTTTCCCCACCCTTGTTTTTAAAACTAAAATGTGTGGTAGTAGCTGTGGTAAGTTATTGGAAGAGTCTTCATTAACAGGAAATAAATCAATAGTAATTTCCTCTGGTGATTTGTTTTCATCAAATATGAAACTAGTTTCTTTTGATAGAGAAATGTAATTTTTGCTCAACATTCCCACAAGATCTTTGGAAGATAAGTCTTTATACAATGGCCTTGTAATATGAAAAAGTACAGATTTAAAATAAAAATTTCTTTTATTATTTTGTATTTGACTTCAGAGGAAGTTAAAAGAAGTATGTGTGTTAAGTTAAAAATCTCACTCAGTATCAAGTGTTCTGATGTTCATATAATTTAAAATTAGTGAGTACCTGTATTGATTGACCTATTTAAAATTTTAAATATTTAAAAAACATAGCTATTAACATCAAGTATTTGCAGCTTCTCTTTTAAGGTTGAGTTAACTTTAAGTATTTAATAGAGTAGGTCCAGAATTTAACATTCAAATAACTGTAGGAAGTACAAGGTGAGGTGAGGGGCAGCCTATTCTAAAGATCATTCTTTAGGACTTCTGTTTCTTATCGTCTTTCAATGTGTTGTAATATATTGACTTAGTAACCATACTATTAATAATATTTAGCCCCATTCCTTACAATTGCTACCCTAACAGCTTTTTAAAAAAAATATCTATTTGACACAGAGAGAGGGAGAGAACAAGCAGGGGGAGCAGCAGGCAGAGGGGGAGGGAGAAGGCTTCCCCACTGAGCAGGGAGCCCAATTTGTGGCTCCATCCCAGGACTCTGGGATCATGACCTGAATGGAAGGCAGACGTTTAATTGACTGTGCCACCTAGGCATCCCCCAACATCTTTAAATTATGCTATTTTTAAAACAGTTCAGTGGAAGTTTGGGAATTTAAAGTAATAGTATTTCATCTTTAATCTACTACAGACAGTCTTTCTTTATAAATAAAGTTCTAGGGATAATGGATATTGTAATGTAGGTGAAAAATGTTTTGTCCTGTAAAAACCACTTTTATTTCATACTTTGTCTTTCTGTCTAACCAGGTGAGACCTAACAAATATAGCAAAAACAAAACAAAAACCAAAAAACCCACAAAAAGCACTTTGTTGACATTTTCTAATATTGTCTAACATAGAAATGTGGGTGTGTTATTTATTCCATAAAATTGAAACATAAAGTTAGAAAAGATGCTTCCAAATATCTAAATCCCACAAAGATAAACGGAAGTTGAGTGAAGAGTGAATAGGATATAGAGATGAGTCCGCTTGCTAAATTTTATATCCAAAGCTTTAACCTTTTGGGCTTTTTATATTTCCTATAATGCAGATGATTGTCTTTGTAAAAGGCATGACAATCATGGTAGGATTAAAAGTAATAGCTCATACAGTGCTTTTTATTAGCATCTGAGGACCCATCATCCCTATTTGAGTTACTATATAGTAACTTAGAATTGATTATTTTTTATGGCTTTTTAATATAGACCAAACCTTTGTGGTTTTTGAAAGGAAAAGAAAGCTTTATTTTAATTTATTGTGTTTGATGAGTTTTATTTCATTTTGCATGAAAGGTACTATAGATCCTTACTCACAAAAAAGTCATTTATATACAATGATTTTATTGGTTCATTCAGACCCACTGACCACTTAAAAACATTTAGATTTTATTTTTAATCTTTTTTTAAAAGATTTTATTTATTTATTATTTATTATTTTTTAAAAATATTTTATTTATTTTACACAGAGAGATCACAAGTAGGCAGAGAGAGATGGGGTGGCAGGCTCCCTAATGAGCAGAGAGCCCGATGCGGGGCTCATTCCCAGGACCCTGGGATCATGACCCGAGCTAAAGGCAGAGGTTTAACCCACTGAGCCACCCAGGCACCCCAAGATTTTATTTATTTATTTGACAGAGAGAGAGATCACAAGTTGGCAGAGAGGCAGGCAGAGAGAACGGGAAGCAGAGCAGAGAGCCTGATGTGTGGGGCTCGATCCCAGGACCCCGAGACCATGACCTGAGCCTAAGGCAGAGGCTTTAGCCCACTGAGCCACCCAGGCACCCCCAAAGCATTTAGGTTTTAAAATCACAGCATTTATCAGTGAATTTTTAATATATTGTAACATATCAGTGTTTGATTATAATGGAATTTTGCCTGTTCTAGGAAAATGTCTTATAAGAACACTGATGGTAGTGATGTTTATATTTGTATCTTTTATTGACTTTTTCTGGTATCTTAAACTATCAGTGATTGTTTCTTCATACAGAGAAGGAAGAAAAAAGGCTAGACTTGCTTCTGTTTTGTTTTTTTTTTTTTTAATTGTGTGAGCATGTTGTGGGAATTAAAAAGTCTGTAAACTTTTGATTATTTAAGAGAACAAAGATTTATGTAATCTGAGAGAAAATAGTAGCCAAAGGAATATATTCCTCATTCATTAATTCAGCCAACAAATAATCAGGGCCTTTTGAGAGTCACCTTGTAAGAGTATGCTGATTCATATAGAGATGAACCAGGTATACACCCTGACCTCAAAGATCTAATAGTTTAAGAGACAAGAGATGAGTGGTGTTAAGACAGCTATTGGGGTGCAGAAAAGGAAAGATACTGCTTCATGAGGGTAGGTAGGGGTATGTGGGGAAGATAAACTATGTAATATGATTAGGGAATAGTAGATTCTTATTTCAATTTTGAATAAGGCAGTGTTTCTCAGACTAGGTTCCTCAAACTCCTAGAGTCCTGGAGGGGATGGTCTTTGAGTTCCATAAGAACTGTTAACGTTTGTATGGTGGTGTTGATTTTTTCCCCCCCGCAAATCACCAAGTCTTTTATTTATTTATTTATTTTTAAAGATTGTATCCACTTATTTGACAGAAAGAGAAAGAGACCACAAGTAGGCAGAGAGGCAGACAGAGAAGCAGCCCCCCTCAGCCAAGCAGAGAGCCGAACAAGGGGCTCCATCCCAGGACACTGAGACCATGACCTGAGCCAAAGGCAGAGGTCTAACCCACTGAGCCACCCAGGCGCCCCTGGTTGTGTTAATTTTTAAAAAAAGGAATTGTACCAGTTATAAAGATAACACTGCAGTGATAATTCGCAACTGAAAGATATTTGTCGTAGAATGAAACTTCAGTTTCTTAAGTTAGTGGTTCTCAATTAGGGATTTGTGGAGCAATTTGAAGTTCAAGAGAACTTCTCTAAAGTGGTTTATACATTTCTTAGAAAGTTTGAGAAACAAAGGCTTAGGCTACTATTTTGTACTTTTTGGGCCGCATTCAAATTTGTGGCAAGAAATAGATGGCCCACAAGTATGTGAGTGGCAAGGGGATCCATTTGGGGATTTAGTTTTTTTCTGGAGACAAGACAGTTCAGAAAGGTAGCCAAGAGTTCACTGTAAGTCCCAAAATTCTTTGCGATTTTTGTAAATCACTACCATTTAGGATTTAATTTGGTGGCATTGTTGATGAGTGAGCACAGCTTGTGTGATTTTAAATAATAACGGACTCTGAATTTATTAAATGGAGGGTAAAATTCCTAAATACAGTCTGAAGATAAACTACACGCGTTAGAATGGTTTCTGTTGTAAGTCTTCTGACTGTAAAGAGCATCCTATACGATAGCCAAAGGCTTTGTGTAATTGATTAGTTTTAGAGTCTGATTTTATTTTCTGCTTATAGTTTTGCAATAAATTAGCAGCTTAATTTTATTAAATTAACTAAGCTTACATTATTTTGTAGAGTATATAGGATTTTGTTTTATAAATTGGGAAGAAATGCATAAGGAATAAACAAGTACTTCGTAGTTTGTTGTCTAAAGAAATTCTAGTCTTGGGACGCTTGGGTGGCTCAGAGGGTTGGGCCTCTGCCTTCGGCTCAAGTCATGATCTTAGGGTCCTGGGATCGAGTCCCGCATCGGGTTCTCTGCTCCGCGGGGAGCCTGCTTCCCCCTCTCTTTCTCTGCCTGCCTCTCTGCCTACTTGTGATCTCTCTCTCTCTGTCAAATAAATAAATAAAATCTTTAAAAAAAAAAAAAGAAAAAAAAAGTCTTACATTGGGCAAATTGAATATAGCAAATTTAAGAATATCTGTATGAAACATTGCAAAATTTTTGAGAAACAGTACTAAAGAATATTTCCCTTTCTTTTCCGCTTTAAAATTTTTTGGGGATAAAAATAACTTATTATTTTTAAATAACTTATTTTTAAACAAAAATGATTTTCAGTTCCTAATACTTTTCTGACATCTATCCAGGTTTTTAGATTGGGGAATTCCCAGGAATACTGTTTCTACCTGGGGAAAAGACTGTTTGCTCACATCATACATAGAATAATTTTGGTTCTTCTGTAGCTTATTTTCTTTATAGTGTTTTGCATGTAATATGCTACTTTGAGAATATTCTATTACCATTTGAGGTTCTTAATAGTTCATGTGTCAGCTTGCTTTTATATAAAAAATATATTTAAGTTGCTTTGACAGATACTTTAAATAGCATATGGGAAACACAAAAATTTAACATTGCCATGTTCTCTTTTGTTTTTGCCTTTTCTTATTTTTTTAAAATCCCTAAGCAATTATAAGCATTTCTCATAATTTCCTGTGCACAGAAATTCCCTGAAACATTAAGAAGCTACTAAAAGACTCAAGCTCTAAAAGAAGTCCCAAGGATACATCACTGCTTGACTGCAAACATTTTTAAGAAGTCACTGATGATAATGAACACGGCCTTTAATGGCAGTTTTTCCTCTCCTTTTAACGAGAATGTGACAGAGTGTCATTAAGGTTTTAGAAATGAATACTCCTGAGGAAAGGAGGATCACTAGGACTACAATGATGCCCAGTATGTGGCTGTGGGATTCTCAGTTGGGCTCTTTTTGGGTTTTTAATCAGGTTGGAGAAGGGGGATGGAAAGGAAGGGAATGGGAATAGGCAAGAGCTTTGGGACACCTGTACAACAGAACAGTTTACTTTCTCATTGATTTCTTTAAACGTTGAATTTGTAGGATCTAATGTAGAAAGGTAAACCAAATTCTGAATATTTGAGGCAATAAACAAAATCAGCCCTAACTGTTTATATATGTAAGCACATAACTCGTTTTTGCATTTAACTTAAAGTGTTTGGATATATTAAATCGGAAATTTCATTTAAATTATAATTCTACTTCCACTCTAAGAATATTGTTTTAACTCATTGTTCTTTTGTATGGTGACAATAATTGCCCTTGGTACATTCTGCAGGTCAATCAGATTGTGTAACAAAAGAGGGCAAATACTAAACGTGTGCCAGAAACAGTTGTGTTTCAGTATAGGAATAGAAAAGCATATTTTTGCATCAGACATTGGATCCAGAAGGCATTGCATCACATGTATATAGATCTTTCTAGTGGAGTATAGAGTGGAAAGAAGAGTTATTATACATCACACAACCGTAATTTCCTGTGGTTGGTTTCTTACCAATAACAGACACTATAAACTTTATACTTAATGCATAACATTTAACATCTATGAATTCTGTGATTTTTGTAGCATTCCAGTGTGCATATAGGGCTTGATAAGTTATTTTTCCTGTTTTAATAAGTCTCAAATTGTAGGATTTTTTTCTTTCCTGTGAATCACTAGCATTGGAGTTTATAAAGACATGATTATTTGTTTCTTCACCTCTTTTTCAGCTGAAATGAGAAATTTTTGGAATACCTCAAGCCTGTTTCTCAGTGAGAGTTAACCTTTTTTCTACCTAAAATGATCCTTGTATCCTTCATTTTACTTGGGACTTTCTGATGTTAAAGCTGACATTGAAAAAGGTAGCTTTCATTTTACTTTTTAACTTAGTTACTTAGGTTTTATGAATAATCATAAAATGATCTTCATATCTTAAATCTTTAAAAAATTCTTTTTCTTTTGATTCTAGTGAAGTCAGAGCCCTTTTTTTTTTAAATATACTTAGCTCCTGTGGGTTGTTTCTTGATGGGGTTCCTGGTAGATCAGTGCTACATTAGCAGTTCTTTTTTTGGCAGTGTATGTCCTCAAACAAATACAAACTTTTGAACTCCCTTTTTTAAATGAAGGCTTGAGACCAGCAGTATTCCAATCTCTCCTGGGAAAATAGGCTTAAATTAGAGCAAAATGACAGAGATGGTAGTATATACTAGGAAGGATTTGGGAATTTCTGAGTCTGTGAGTATGAACTCATGGATTTTTATTTTTTTAATTTAATTAATTTATTTTTTAAGATTTAAAGTAATCTCTATATCCATCATGGGGCTTAAACTCACGACCCCGAGATTGAGAGTTGTGTGCTTTCCCAACTGAACCAGCCAGGTACCCTCCTTTTTTTTTTTTTTTTTTAATGTTTTTAAAACAGTTTTGGGTTTACAGAAAAATCATGAAGATGGTACAGAGAATTCTCATATGCCCCATGCCCAGTTTCCTCTGTTAGTAACATCTTACCTTACTTAGTATGGTGCACTTGTCAAAGTTAATGAGCCAACATTGATTCTTTATTATTAATTAAAGTCTTTATTCATATTTCTTCAGTTTTTACTTAATGTTCTTTTTCTGTTCTAGGATCCTGTACTGCTAGGATATCACATTACATTTAGTTGTCATGTCTCCTTAGGCTCCTTTTGGCTGTGATGTTTTCTCAGATTTTCCTTTTTTTTTTTTTAAAGATTTTATTTATTAGAGAGCATGAGAGCGCATGAGTCTGGAGGGGCAAAGGGGGAGGGGAGAGAGAGAGACAGAATCTAAAGCAGACTCCACACTGAGCACAGAGCCCAACAACCACGAGATATGAGCCAAAATCGAGTCAGCAGGAGTTGAATGCTTAACCAACGGAGCCATTCAGGTGTCCCCTCTCAGACTTTTTTACTTGTTTTTGATGGCCTTGCCAGCTTTGAGAAGTACTTGATCAGGTATTTTGTAGACTATACAATTGGGATTTGTCTGATACTTTTCTCATGATTAGGGTGGTTTATAGGTTTTGGGGAGAAAAACCACAGAGATAAAGGGTCATTCTTATAACATCAAGTGTAAATGATTTATAGATGACTTATTACTGATGATTCTAGCCTTTATCACCTGGCCAAGATAGTGTCTGGTTTCTCCACTATAAAGTTACTCTTGTTCCCTCTTTATCATACTATACTTTTTGGAAGGAAGTCACTAGGCATATACCTATATTTATTTAAGGAGTAGGAAGTTAATGTTCCACCTCATTGAGGGTAGGATATATACATAAATTATTTGGAATTCTTCTGTGTGGGAAGTTTGTTCTTCATTTATTTATTTACTTCTGTCTGTATGGAGTCATGGATATTTGGGTTATAATCCAATACTAAATTTTGTTTAAATTGTTCTAGCTTTGGCCTTGGGGAGCTCTGACATAATCCTGTCATTTAAAAAAATACATTTTTAAGATTTATTTATTCTAGAGAGACAGAGGGTGTGACTGGGGGGAGGGGCAGAGAGAGACTGGGAGAGAGACAATCTCAAGCAGACTCCCCCCTGAATGCAGAGCCCAATGTAGGACACAGTCCCAGGATCCTGAGATCAGGACCTGTGCCAAAATTAAGAGCTGGCCACTTAATTGACTTAACTGACTGAACCACCAAGGGATTTTATTTTTCTTTTTTTGTAATTAATCCCTACACCCAGTGTGGGGCTTGAACCTTCAACCCCAGACCTAAAATAGCTATTCAACCTTGTTCTTTATATTGGAGAATGATGCTAAAAACCAGATTTGAGCACTCAGTGTTTGTCTTTAACATAGCTATAATGAATTTAATCAAATCAGACATATCTGAGTACCTACTACCTTTTTTTTTTTTTTTTTTTTTTTAAGTAAGTTCTATGCCCAAATGTGGGGCTTGAACTCTCAATAGCCTTAAGATCAAGAGTTGCTGCTCTATCAACTGGAGCCAGCCAGGAGCCTCCAGGATTTTTAAATGTTTTGACTAGATAGAACTTGCCTTTCTCTTCCTCTTCCCTTTCCCAGCCAACCACAATGGCAACCCTGTTTGGGAGATACTGAATATGTAGGGATTGAGAACTCAGGCTTTGTAATTGGATTTTGCCACTTACTACTTGCCATCTAATTTGGGGCAAATTCTTTAAATTTTCCAAGTCTCCTTTTTTGATCTCTGGTGAAGATAATTGTGCCTACCTTTTGGGTTTGTTGTGAGGTTTAAATGCAGTTAATACATGTGGAACACTTAAACATAATCCTTGGAACATTGTAAGAGCTAAATACATGTTAGTAACTATTGACCGAGCATATCACTGACATACTTTGAGAGACGAACTGTTTGAAATGGCAGTGTTTTACATTGGTGAGTAAGATTGCTAAGGTTGTATATCTTTAATTGCATGGTGTGTTACAGTTAACTAGTGACTCTTGATCTCAAATTCATGTTTTTAGAAGTTAAGAGAAATGATAACATTTTATAAAGTAATCAGTTAATGGGTTTTGAGTTCTATTTTATTAAAAATATAGGGAATGTAGAATTAAAAATTAATGTAATATGTTTGGCTTTTAAGAAAATGAAATTCATGTAATTTTGGACATAAACGGTGGTATTTAATATTCTGTGGATCCACATTTGTGAGTGTTCTCATTACACTTGGATATTGGAAGCTAAATAAAATTGGCCATTAATGGGGGCATCTGGGTGGCTCAGTGGGTTAAAGCCTCAGCCTTTGGCTCAGGTCATGATCTCAGGGTCCTAGGATCAAGCCCCACATCGGGCTCTCTGCTCAGCAGGGAGCCTGTTCCCCGCCCTCTCTCTGCCTGCCTCTCTGCCTGCTTGTGATCTCTGTCTGTCAAATAAATAAAATCTTTAAAAAAAATTAAAAATTAAAAAATAAAATTGGCCATTTAAATGGTTTACTTAGCAATAACTAAGTCAACTAAATTAATTTTATTAGTATATTATGATATATGTAATATGACATAATAATGCTTTTATAGTTTTAATAGTTATATTTTATTTAATGTATTCCAGTAAATGGTTTGAATTCTGGTTTTACCTTTAAAATAATTTTTTCATACAAATACTTATAAATTCAAGTTCAGTGATTGGATATCTCATATTATCAGTTAAGAACATTCAATTTTGTATCCTAGCCATTGATGTTCTGAGAAGTTGAATATTAAAGGGTGCTTATTTTAAAAAGTCCTGTTCTCAGAGAGCAATCCAGTAAATTTCATCAAATCCAGAGTTTTATCTAACTCCCTAAAATAGATGGTCTTTGTTCTCTAAGTTTTTCCAAATAACCTCATCACCTGGTAATGGTTAAGAATATGAGTACAGGGGTGCCTGGGTGGCTCAGTGGGTTAAAGCCTCTGCCTTCGGCTCAGGTCATGATCTCAGGGTCCTGGGATCGAGCCCCGCATCGGACTCTGCTCAGTGGGACGCCTGCTTCCCTTTCTCTCTCTCTCTGCCTGCTACTCTGCCTACTTGTGATTTTGCTCTCTGTCAAATGAATAAATAAAATCTTTAAAAAAAAAAAAAAAAGAATGTGAGTACAGGGGTGCCTGGGTGGCTCAGTGGGTTAAGCCTTTGCCTTTGACTCAGGTCATGATTTCAGGGTCCTGGGATCGAGCCCCGCATCGGACTCTCTGCTCAGTGGGACACCTGCTTCCCTTTCTCTCTCTCTCTGCTACTGCTCTGCCTACTTGTGATTTCGCTCTCTGTCAAATAAATAAATAAAATCTTAAAAAAAAAAAAAGAATGTGAGTACAGAGAATATTCTATTCTGGCATTGCCTGTCATGCAGTGTAGGTGCCCCATCAGTTCATACTTAATTGACTGCTTTCTTTGTTAAGCATTAAAGGTGAGTAACACTAGAGTTGCAGACCTGTGAGAAATAACACCATCTGGTCTGCCTTCCATCTGTAGCAAAGTGACCCCAGCTTTGCTGTTTTTAGGCTTTCTTTATTGGCAGTTTTGTTAGTTGGTGTATTAGCTTTTGTTTTGTTTTTGTTTTATTTTGGTGGGAGACATGCTAAAAGTCTTGGTTAAGTTAAACACGGATCAGGTAGGCTTTAATCAGATTTCTTCATGGATTTCTTTGCTTAAAGCTATGATGCCTTTCTTGTTTCCTTCTTTAGTAAAGCTAAAATTTTTTGAATATTTATGTGAATTAGATTTTCTTTTTTTTGGTGCTTTTTTTTTTTTAAGATTTATTTATTTGAGACAGGAGAGAGAGAGCATGAAAGTGAGTGCAGGAGAGGGTCAAAGAACAGGGACAAGCAGACTCCCTGCTGAGCAAAGAGCCTTATGTGGGTTCAATCCCAGTACACTGAGATCGTGACCTGAGCCAAAGGCAGATGCTTAACTGACTGGGCCACCTAGGCACTCTGATATAATCCATTTTCATGAATATTCTCTAAATCCATACATTAACATTAACTCATTTTTTTTTTAAAGATTTTATTTATTTATTTGTCAGAGAGAGAGGGAGAGAGAGCGAACAGGCACAGGCAGACAGAGTGGCAGGCAGAGGCAGAGGGAGAAGCAGGCTCCCGGCTGAGCAAGGAACCCCGATGTGGGACTCGATCCCAGGACGCTGGGATCATGACCCGAGCCGAAGGCAGCTGCTCAACCAACTGAGCCACCCAGGCATCCCTAACTCATTTATTTTTAAGTGACCATTATGATTCAATATATTTTGGCTATAAAAATGATATTTTAGCTTTTCTTGACCTGCGTTTCTCAGCCTTTTCTCTCCTGACCTGTGTTAATGGAGGAAGAGACTATGTTTTATTCCACGCTGTAAGCCCAAAGCATATAATAGAGTGCCTTGTTTATGCCAGGCCTTCAATAAATATTTGTTGTTGGGGTACCTGGGTGGCTCAGTTGGTTATTTGTCTGCTTTCGGCCCAGGTCTCATGATGTCAGGGTCCTGGGATCTGGTACCATGTCAGGCTCCCTGCTCAGCAGGGAGTTTGCTTCTCCCTCTAACTCTGCCTTTCTCCCCTTGTGCTCTCCCTCTACCATAAGTAAAATATAAATAAATAAATGAATAAATAAATAAATAAATAAATGTTAAATGGATTCTCTAAATGGAGTAAAAATTTTTTTGACATTCTTTTTTTTTAAAGATTATTTATTTGACAGAGAGAGAGAGAGACAGCAAGAGAGGAAACACAAGCAGGGGGAGTAGGAGAGGGAGAAGCAGACTTCCTATGGAACAGGGATCCCAATGTGGGACTCGATTCCAGATCCCAGAGGCAGGACTTGATCCCATGACCCTGGGATCATGACCTGAGCTGAAGGCAGATGCTTAACGACTGAGCCACCCAAGCACCTGTTGACATTCTTTTTCATAGAATGGATAATCCAATGACCATAAAAGAGGTTAAAAATACCTTGTATAAACACTTTTTAACTTTTGCTTGAGCTGTTAAATTTCTTATAAAATAGATAATTGTTAAAAAATGTCCAGGGGCGCCTGGGTGGCTCAGTGGGTTAAGCCTCTGCCTTCAGCTCAGGTCATGATCTCAGGGTCCTGGGATGGAGCCCCACATTGGGCTCTCTGCTCAGCAGGGACCCTGCTTCCCACCTCTTCTCTCTGCCTGCCTCTCTGCCTTCTTGTGATCTCTATCAAATAAATAAATACAATCTTAAAAAAAAATGTCCGTAGATAACACTATAAACCGAGCTCTGTTTCTGTGCTAACTGGAAGAATGTTGAGTTTTTTAGTTGGTTAATGGGAATGGTTAGAAAGATAGGCCTTCATTGTCATCTTTTTTCTCAGCATTTGTTAAGGTAATACAGTCACTTTTGTAGCCTCCACATTAGTTTATATTTATTTGCCCATGTTACCAGTGTTCTTTCATTAAAACCTTCCTCCTTGTAGTAACAGCTTTATTGTGTCAAGGCATTGTGATAGGTAAATGAATTTCCTGGCCCAAAGAGTTTGTAATTTTAGTAAGATGTTTCTCAGAACATGGGCTGTGGACCTGTATTTTCCTGCAAGGTCAGGACTGTTTTCATCATATAAAGATGCTCTTGGGGCACGTGGGTGGCTCAGTGGATTAAGCCTTTGCTTTCTGTGCATGTCCATGTCATGATCTCAGGGTCCTGGGATGGAGCCCCACATCGAGCTCTCTGCTCAGCAGGGATCCTGCTCCCCCCACCACCTGCCTCTCTGCCTACTTGTGATGTCTGTCTGTCAAATAAATAAATAAAATCTTAAAAAAAAATAAGATGCGCTTTTCCTTTTTTTATTGTGCTGATACTCTGATAGCGCAGAAGTGGTGGTGGTTAAAACTGATGATTCCTCAGTATGAATCTGTGGTATGGCACTAAACTGTACTAGGATCTGCTGCATTCTTCACCACCACAAACTCAAAGAGCCGGTTTCACTTAATGTCCTTGATGAAGTACAAAAACTTAGTAAACTTTTAAAATTTCTATCCCTATAATCACTTTTACTCAGGGTTTTATGTGGTGAAATGGGGAGTACTTGTGTCTTGAAATATGATTGTTGTCTCAAGGAAAAGCACTTGTTCACTTTTGCATTTTTACCTCAAAGAATAACTGACAAGCTACAGCTATTGAGAATTGGGTATTTTGCAGACACTTTTTTGAAATTGAATGAATGAATGTACATCACCAGAAAGGGTATTTGAATGTGATAATAATTGTGAATGATTTAAAATTCTCCATATTCAGAGGAGAGAGGCAGTTTATCCCTTGCTGACAGGAAACCAAGAAAACTTCATGAAGGAAGTATGTGTGTTTTGTTTTGTTCTTTTTTAAAGTAGGCTCCACACCCAATGTGGAGCCCAGTGTGGGGCTTGAACTCACCAACCTGAGATCAAGACCAGAGCTGGTAACAAGAGTTAGCTGCTTAACTACTGAACCACCCAAGTGCCCCACAGTAGTATGTATTAAACTAGGTCTTGAAGGAGAATGGTAACCTTTCTGGAAATAGGGACAAGAGAAATGGAGAGGAGAATATTTATGATAGGGAGAATTGAATGAATGCTGTTCTTTTTTTTTTTTAAAGTAGCCATATTGATTTAGATATGTATGTACAGATGTAGGTGTATATAAAGTCTTAATAGAGCATTACTTTTCATCACTGTGAATTAGCAAATTGATTTGTAGAGGATGAGGACTGACTATTTTCAAAGAGTAAGACTTATTTGTAATTTTTTAAAAATAGCTTATCATTTTTCTGCAAATCAGACTTGGGAAACTTTGGCTTAATGTGAACAGCTAATGTTTCTATTTGAATCTGTAGTTGCAAATATATAACATGGACATTGTCTTTATCCTAAGTAGAATCTCATGATTGAGTTTTTTTTTTGTTGTTGTTGTTGTTGTTTTTTAACTTTATTTAAGCTTTATTTAAACATATAATGTAACCCCACCACCCTCTCCCAACCCCTCTTCCCCCCACCCCCCTCAGTTTGTTTTATGACATTAAGAGTCTCTTTTGGTTTGTCTCCTTCCCAATCCCATCTTCTTTCATTTTTACTTTTCCTACCACCTTAACTCCCACCCCCGTTGCATCTCCACTTCCTCATATCAGGGAGATCATGTGGTAGTTGTCTTTCTCCAGTTGACTTATTTCGCTAAGCATAATACGCACTAGTTCCATCCATGTCGTCGCAAATGGTAAGATTTCATTTCTTTTGATGGCTGCATAGTATTCCATCGTATATATATACCACATCTTCTTTATCATGATTGAGTTTTATGAAAATTTCTATGTATTAGTCTATTCCTTTGTGCATTTATGTTCTTTGTCCTCCAGTTTTTCCTGCTACCCTTCTTTTTTGTTCTGGTTGTATATTTCTTTTTGTTTGGCTTCTGTACCTGACTTGGTTTTTGTGCCTTTGTTTGATTCTCTGCATTTCTCCCCTTTTACATTTTTCTTGTTTTGTGTTCTTTCCTTATAGAATTAGGATAGATCAACATGTTTATTGTCTATGTATTAGATGGGCTGTTTTCTTGTCCTTTTTCTTAACATGCAAGTTAGCGTAGCAATGCATTTTACATTTAATTCAGTAATATTCCCAGGGAAAAAATAATATTCTTATCAACAACAAACCTTGATATGTATGTATGTGTGTATATATAAGCATGTATATGGGTGTGTGTGTGTGTCACTTTTTTCTCTTTTCCCTTAGCACTACAAGCTGGATATTTTTTTCTCTTAAAGTGTTTATTTAGGGGGTCCATTCAGCTTCCTTAATATTTTATGTATAGTAAATCCCTTTTGAGGGTTGTGTTACTAGAAATTGAGTGTGATATTTGGATTCACTAAGAAAACATGGACCCTTCCTTTTTTTTTTTTTTTTTAATACTAGAGTAGAAATCCCTTTTTGTCTGGTACTATCAGGATCTATAGTCATATACCTGAATAAAATTGAGAAGAATGAAAAATAGTATATATGAACATAAAACAAATCTTTAAAGCATGTTTTAAGTTAATATACAGATGGATTTGCCAGTCTTTTGGTAGAAGGTCATACCTTTTCTTGAGTATCACTATTACTCTGCTGATTAAAGTTTTTCATCATATTTGTTTCATAAGCCAGTATTTTGGTACATGATTACAGGCCTCCCCACTCCCCACTGGTGTTAGTCTTACATAATATAGTTGGCTTTTCTACCCCTAATTTGACAGTGACTTTTAGCAGCTCTCATTAAGTCCCTTTTTTTTTTTTTAAGAGATTTTATTTATTTATTTGATAGAGATCACAGGAGGCAGAGAGGCAGAGAGAGAGAGGAGGAAGCAGGCTGTCCACAGAGCAGAGAGCCCGATGCGGGGCTCGATCCCAGGACGCTGGGATCATGACCTGAGCCGAAGGCAGCGGCTTTAAGCCACTGAGCCACCCAGGCGCCCCTCAGCCCTTTCTTTTTTAATCATTTCATTGGTTTACTTAACATTTATAGTGAGAAGTATAACTGGCCAGACTGGCTTTGGAATAAACAGCATATACTTCAGCTGGTTGAAGCAGAAGTAATAGGTGGGCTTTGAGAGTGACTATCAATTCGTATTTTATAGCATCAATGTATTTTACAAAACAAATTGAGAATATTGGGTCATTATAATGAGTTAAGTAAAGATTTGTTGAGAGCATTTATTGTAACATTTTGAGTCTAAGCAATGTCCTTGGACAGAAACTTAATTTTTTTTTTTAAAGATTTTATTTACTTATATGACAGACAGAGATCACAAGTAGGCAGAGAGGCAGGCAGAGAGAGAGGAGGTAGCAGGCTGAGCAGAGAGCCCGATGCGGGGCTCGATCCCATGACCCCGGGATCATGACCCGAGCCGAAGGCAGCGGCTTTAACCCACTGAGCCACCCAGGCGCCCCGGACAGAAACTTAATTAAAATGATCAAAGGAATGAATAAATATATGCTCTTTCCCCCCTTTCTATGTCCCATATGTTCAGGGGTGCTAGAGTCCCAAGGCAGTTGTTTGGTTTTAAGCACGTTAGCCCGGCATTGAATGAGAACTTGTGGGTAGGTCAGATTTGATGAATGAAGCAAAAGGAGAGAAATGGATGCCTCCAAAATATTTTGCTTATAGATGTCGGTGGTTAAGGAAAAAGGATGTGGGAAAAGTATGTAAGGAGTGCCTGGAGGTAATATATAAGAGAGTGTGTCTGACAAGTTTGAAAGTTATTTATATGACATTTCTTCCTTGACACTTGCAGTTTTTATCATGAATTTTATATTAATATGCATAATAGGTGCATATATTTAGCTAATACGGAGGCAGTTGTTTTATCTTTCTGGAGTGGATTGACTAACATGTTTGTTACAAGAATATATAAATTATAAAATTACCTTGATAGCCTTCCCATCTTAAACAGTTTTCCTTAGGATCATGATTAAAAGATGATTTTGTACAGAATGTGTGAAAGATCAAGGGATATGGGGCAGCTTACAGTTGTTTACAACTTGGTTTGCAAATGGCAACAAAATATATTAGTTTGTCTGCTGAATAAAATTAAGCTTACTTTTCTTTCTGCAGCGTATTAATTGTATTATAGTATGCCACATCCACTTTCAATGCAATCCTCCTAGTCTTGGAACAGCAGCCAATTCCAGGAATTAAGAGAATTAGGTTACTTTGCCTAGTGGCACAAAACATACCCAAGGTATTAAATCATTCATTGGCTTGTCTGTTTGGGGCACAATCAGAAATAAAGTTTAGAGATAAAAGTTGATTTGCATGCTGTTCACATTTATTCTTACACAACTTTAACAGGTATATTTTTCTATTTCTGTCTTGATTCATGTAATCCTTCTTCAAACAGATTTTCAATTGCAGTTATGTCCAGAGGTGTCGAATTTTAATAAAATTTTAGGGTAAAGACTAAATTCAGGATTCCACTACACTAACTTGATGCCATTGGTTATGAAAATATTTTAATCTATGTGTAGAATATTTAAACAAATATTGAAAAATATGTGGTTATCTAACAGGTGAACTATATAATACTTTAATTTTTTGAATGATTTGTTGATCTCATATCAAGTAATAAAGGAAACCAGTTTGCTAAGGAAGAAATGATTTCATTTGAACTTTAGTATTTCTAAAAAATGATACTATTTTGTACTCACAGTGGTAGAAGCACAGATGAGGTGACAGTATGAGAACCTTTCGATTTTGTTGGAGTGGAATTTGTCAGTTGTTATAGCTGACATCAGTACTGTAGCTCTATAATTTTATGAGACTTGGGAGAAATTAATTTTTTCACTTCCAGTCTCTGAAGGTTTTACAGATACCTTTGCCTTTCTGTTGCTGTAAGCTTTGCTATTCTGTTTGAAGCTACAAAGAGAATGGGACTACATCTTTGGCTCTATAGAATCTCTGATTTCCACTCTGCTCTGAAATAGCCCACGAGTAAGGGGGGAGAAAATTGCTTTAGAATAAGCAGAAAGACCCCGGGAGACCTAATCAGTCTTTAGGGTCTCTGGCAAGTAAGAAGACTAATAAAAATAAATAATGCAGTGATTAACTAGAAATAACCTATTTATAACATGCTTGAAACTAATCTTTCAAAAATTTAAACTTATTTCTTCCAAATCAATAGAATTTAAAGAGTTTCCCTTAAACATTAAGCATTAGGGCCTTTTTGTGGTATACCTTATATAGGCTACTGCTATTTTACCCCCCTTCGAGCCCCCCTTCGGCTGTCATACACCCCACTTGAAATGTCTCATTGCAGCCTTTGGAAATAATGCTTGAAGAATGTTGCGGCTGGAAGGACCTAAAATACCTAGGCCAGAATTTCCCAAATCTTGTTTTATGCCAGGATTTAACAATATGTCTCCAGGCTCTATCCCAGACTTACTGAATTAGAATCTATGTGGGTGAGACCCAGGATTCTGTATTTTAACAAGTCCCCCAGTGTTAGGCCGGCACAGAATGATTGGAAATCACTGCTTCAAGGCCAGTGCTCTCATTTTCTAGATGAAAAATCTCAGGCTCAGAGGAGATAAGTGACATGTCAATCTGTATTCAGCTTGGTCCTTTTCTCTGCATGGCAGCTACAATTTACAGAGTATTTTGAGGTCAAATCATGATAGCTACAGAACTCCTTTAGTTGGTGGACCATGCTCAAATGCCTCTTTAGAGCTAGCACTTCTGCATGTGACCCTTCGAGACATTGTCATGGCAGACATTTCTTTTGCAGTAGCAGTCGGACATTGAATCCTTGGCAGGAGAATGATCCAAGAATCTCCTCCTTCACATTAATGTCCTATGAATGAGAACAGATACTTTGGGATATTGTATTGTGGAGATGTCTTTAGAAACTAGCTCTGAATAAAAACCTGCAAGTCAAGTGTCATATAGACTGTTAGCAAAGTGGTACTTTAGAGAAAAAAAAAGGCCGAAACAAAACAACTCTGTTAAGGTATAATTGACATATTGCACATATTTAAAATGTACAATTTGATAAATTCTGATATATGTATACATACAAGAGGCCATTACCATAATCAGAGTAGTGAACATATCTAAAACCTCCAGTTGTTTCCTCATACCCTTTGTAATCCTTGTCTCTTGACTTACCATACCCTACTTCACCTCCAGAGAATCACTGCTTTCTGTTACAGTGGATTAATCTGGCATTTTCTAAAATTGTATGTAAGTGGAATCACATAGTAGAAATTCTTTTTGTTGGGGGGGAAGAGGGCTAGCTTATTTCAGTGAGCATAATTATTTTCAGATTCAATCATAATGTAGCAGGTATCAGTAGTTATTTCTTAGTATTGCTTTATATCCATCGTATGGATATACCACAGTTTGTCCATTCACCTGTTGATGGACATTTGAATTGTTACCAGTTTTTACTTCTTACAAATAAAGCTGCTAAGAACATTGTAAAAACCTTAAATGGACATATGATTTCATTTTTTTTTAATTTTTAAAATTTTATTTTATTTATTTGACAGACAGAGATCAGATAGGCAGAGAGGCAGGCAGAGAGAGAGGGGGAAGCAGGCTCCCCGCTGAGCAGAGAGCCCGATGTGGGGCTCCATCCCAGGACCCTGGGATCATTACCTGAGCCGAAGGCAGAGGTTTTAACCCACTGAGCCACCCAGGTGCCCCGGACATATGCTTTCATCTTGAGTAAATATCTGGAAGTGGAATAACTTAATCATATGGCTGTGGTTATTGAATTTGGTTCCTATAACTTTATACTTCCTGTAAAAATTACCTTTTCTAGAAGGTTTGGAGTAGATTCTGTTGGGTTTTTCTGTGTTTTTGAATGTACCATCTGCAAAAACATTTTGCCTTTCTTTCCAATCTGGATGGCTTTTTTTTTTCCCCCCTTATTGACCTGAATAGAACTTCCAGTATGATGTTGAGTAGTTGTGGTGGGAGTGGACCTCCTTGTCTTGTTCCTGATATTAAAGGGAAAGTATAGTCTTTCATTATCATATAGTGTTAACTATAGGTTTTTTTGTAGATACCTTTTAATGGCTTGAAGGAAGTTTCCTTCTGTTGTTTACTATGAAGGACTTTTATCAGGAATGGATATTGGATTTTGTTAAGTGCTTTTGTCAAGTGCTTTTATTGACATGATTGTGTGGTTTCTGTTAATATAGCGTACTACATTAATTCATTAATTCCAGTAGCATTAATGTACAGTGTTGTATATCAGGTGCACAATATTGTGATTTGACAGTTCTTTTTTTTAATGTTTTATTTGGGAGAGAAAAAGCACCTGTGTGGTACACAGGAGCACGGGGGTGGGGGGCAGTGGCACATCGAGAACAGACTCTCCCCTGAGCAGGGAGCCCAGCTTGGAGCTCCATTCTAAGACCTACGCTGAAGGCAGATGCTTAACCCACTAAACCACCCAGGTGCCCCAGTTTGACAATTCTGTACGTTACTCGGTGCTCATCAGGTTAAGTGCACTCTTAATCCCCTTCAGCTGTTTTACCCATTCCCCTACCCATCGCCTTTCTGGTAACTACCAGTCCTCTATATTTAAGAATCTAATTTTTGTTTGTTTGTTTTGTTTCTTAAAATCCACATGAATGAAATCATGTTTTGACTGTCTTTCTCTGACTGATTTCACTTAGCATTATATCCTCTAAATTCATCCATGTTGTTGGCTAGATTTCATTCCTTTTTATGGCTCTGTAATATTCTGGTGTGTGTGTATTGTGTGTGTGTATCACATCTTTTTTTTTGTTTTTTTTTAAGATTTTGTTCATTTTTAGAGAGAGAGAGAGCAAGGGAGGGGGCAGAGGAGGAGGGAGAGGGACAAGCAAACTACAGACAGAGTACAGAGCCTGACTTGGAGCTTGATCTCACATGACCCCGAGATCATGACCTGAGTCGAAATCAAGACCCCACTGAGCCACCCAAGCACCTGTATCACATCTTCTTTATCCATTTGTTTGTCAGTGGATGCGTGAGTTGCTTCTATATTTTAGGTATTGTAAATAAGGCTGCAGTAAACATAGAGGTACATAAATCTTTTCCAATTAGTGTTTTCTTATTCCTTGGAGAAATACCCAGTAGTGGAATAACTGGATCATAGGGTACTTCTATTTTTAATTTTTTGAGGAGCCTTCCTACTGTTTTCCACAGTGGCTGCACCAGTTCACATTCCCACCAACAATGTACAGGTGTTCCATTTTCTCCATATCCTTGTCAATACTTGTTTCTTGTGTTTTATTTCAGCCATTCTGACAGGTATGAGGTCTTATCTCATTGTGGTTTGATTTGCATTTTCCCGATGATGAGTGATGTTGAGCATCTTTTTATGTTTCGGCCATCTAGATATCTTCTTTGGAGGGATGTCTCTTCATGTCTTCTGCCCATTTTTAATTGAAAATTTTTTTTGATGTTGACTTGTGTCAACATCAAAACTTGTGTAAGTTTTTTAATATATTTTGGATACTAACCCTTTATCAGAGATGTTATTGGCAAGTACCTTCTTCATATAGTAGGCTGTCTTTTTGTTTTGTTAATTGTTTCCTTTGCTGTGCAGATGTGTTTTGTTTTGATGTAGTCCCGATAGTTTGTTTTGCTTTTGTTTCCCTTGTCTCAGAAGACATAGCTAGAAAAATGTAGCTATGACCAATGCTAGAAATTACTGCCTATGTTCTCTTCTAGGATTCTTACGGTTTCATGTTGCACATTTAGGTCTTTAATCCATTTTGAGTTTATTTTTCTGTATGGTGTAAGAAAGTGATCCATTTTCATTCTTCTGTATGTTGTTGTCTAGTTTTCCCAACACCATTTATTGAAGAGACTGTCTTTTTCCCATTGCATATTCTTGCCTCCTTTGTCATAGATTAATTGAACATATAATCATGGGTTTATTTTTGGGCTCTCTATTGTGTTCTGTGGATCTGTATGCCTACCATACTGTTTTGATTACTATGGCTTTGTAGCGTATCTTGAAATCTGAGATTATGATGCTTCCAGTTTTGTTTTTTGTTTGCAAGAGTGCTTAGGCAATTCAGGGTCTTTTGTGGTTCCATACAAATTTTAGCATTATTGTTCTAGTTCTGTGAAAAATGCTGTTGGTATTTTGATAGGGATTGTATTAAATCTCTGGGTTGCTTCAGGTAGTAAAGACATTTTGTTTTTTTGTAATTTTATTTATTTATTTATTTATTTATTTATTTTTCAGTGTTCCAAGATTCATTGTTTATGCACCATACCCAGTGCTCCATGTATGGAACACTGAGTATGGACAAACAATATTTGTTCTTCCAATCCTTGAGCATGGAATATCTTTCCATTTGTTTCTGGTCATTTTCAGTTTCTTTCATCAGTGTTTTATAGTTTTCAGAGTATAGGTCTTTCACCTCCTTGGTTAAGTTTATTCCTAGGTATTTTGTTGTTTTTGGTGCACTTGTAAATGGGATTGTTTTCTTAATTTTTCTTTCTGCTACTTCATTATTAGTATATAGAAATGCAACAGATTTCTGAATGTTGATTTTGTATTCTGCTTTACTGAATTTATTTATTAGTTCTAGTAGTTTTTTGGTGCAGTCTTTAGGGTTTTCTAGATACAGTATCATGTCATTTGCAGATATTGAAAAATTTCCTTCTTCCTTTCAGATTTGGATATTTTAAGTTTCTTTTTCTTGCCCGATTGCTTTGTCTGAGACTCCCAGTATTACGTTGAATAAAGGTGGTGAGAGTGGACATCTAATTGATTCTTAAAAAATATTAAAGTAACTTTTATTCCTGGATTAAACCATACTTGTTTATGATACATTACTTTTTTTATATATTGGTGAATTCAGTCTGCTAGAGTAATGTTTAGAATTTTTGCATATACATTGATGAGGGATATTTGTAGTTTTCTTGCAATGTCTGTATCTGATTTTGCTTTCTGAGTAATGCTGACCTCATGGAATGAGTTGGGAAATATTCCCATCTCTTCCACTTTCTGAAAGAGTTTATGAAGGATTGATATTACTTCTTTCTTAAATATTTGGTAGAATTAACCAGTGAAGCCAATCTGGGCCTTTAGTTTTCTTCATGGGAAGTTTTTTAGTTACAGATTCAGTCTCCCACTCTCTCTCTCTCTTTTTTAAAAAGATTTTATTTACTTATTAGAGAGAGGGAGAGAGAGAATATGAGCAGGGGCAGAGGGAGAGAGAGAAGCAAACTCCTCCGCTGAGCAGAGAGCCCAATGCGGGGCCTAATCCCAGGACCCTGGGATCAATAACCTGAGCCAAAGGCAGACACTTAACTGAGCCACCCAGAAGCCCCCAAATTCAGTCTCTTTAATAGATACAAAACTACTGAGGTTATTGGTTTGTTCTTTAATCAGTTTTAGTGGCTTATGCTTTTCAAGGATTTTTTAAAAAGTATATTGGTGAGTTTATTGTCATAGAGTTGTTCATAATATTCCTTTATTATGCTTATAATATGTATAGAGTTTCTAGTGACATCCTCTCTCTCATTTCTTTTGTTCTCTCTGATCTGTCTAGTTTGAGATGAGTTAATTTAATGGATCCTCTCAGAAAACCTGCTTTTAATTTTTTTAATTTTTCTAATTTTTTGTTTTTAGCTTTGATCTTTATTTCCTTCCTTCCTTCCTTTTTAACATTTTATTTTCAAGCAATCTCTACACCCAGTGTGGATCTTGAACCCGCAATCCTGAGATCAAGAGTTGCATGCTCTACCAAGTGAGCCAGCCATGTGCTGCAATCTTTCTTCTTCTTCTTCTTATTGTTGTTGTTCTTTTTACAGGGGATATTATTTGCTGTCAATTTTCTAGTTTCTTTTTTTTTTTTTTTTTGCATTTTTAAAAAAGATTTTATTTATTTATTTGATAGAGATCACAAGTAGGCAGAGAAGCAGACAGAGAGAGGGAGGGGGAAGCAGGCTCCCCGCCAAGCAGAGAGCCCAATGTGGGGCTCGATCCCAGTACCCTGAGGCTTAAACCACTGAGCCACCCAGGTACCCCAGTTTCCTAGTTTCTTAAGGTAGAAGCAAAGGTTGATTTGAGACTGTTTTTTAGTGCTGTAAATGTCCCCCTAAGTATTATTTTAGCAGCATCCCACAAATTTGGTATGTTGTATCTTCAGTTTCTCTGTGTTTAAAATATATTCTAATTTTCTTTGTGATTTCTTTTTTGAAGTGTGTTAATTTCCATGTTTTGGTGTTCTCCAGAGAGCTCACTGTTGTTGATTTATAATTTAATACAATGTGTTTAAATAACATACTTTGTAAGACTTGAATCCTTTTTATTTTATGGATACCTGTTTTATGGCCCAGAATATGGTCTTTCTTGGTAATGGTTCTCAAAAATAATGCTGTTTAGGTCAAATTTGAAAAAACTTTAGCCATTTTCTGATTTTAAAAAATATCTCTACCCACTTAGTGTACTCCAGTTGTACATGGTGTTAAGTTGCTTGAAGTTAGCCAGCAGCTCGCTGATGCTCTTTTCATTATTATTTTGAATTCTTTTTTTAATGTTTTATTTTAGATTGTTCTTATACCTAATGTTTTCAAGTTCACTTATCTTTTCTTCTACAAATCTGACCTACCACTAATTCCATCCAGTGTGTGTTTATTTTGTTTTTTGTTTCTGTTTTTGTTTTGCTTTGTTTTATTTCTTAAGTAATCTTTATGCCCAAAGTGGGGCTCAAACTCATGACCTCACAATCAAGAGTTGCATGCTCCTGAGCCAGTCAGGCGCCCTTCCAGTGTGTGTGTTTTTTTTTTTTTTAAGATTTTATTTATTTATTTGACAGAGATCACAAGTAGGCAGAGCAGTAGGCAGAGAGAGAGAGAAAGGGAAGCAGGTGTCCCACTGAGCAGAGAGTCCAATGTGGGGCTCGATCCCAGGACCCTGGGATCATGACCTGAGCCGAAGGCAGCGGCTTTAACCCACTGAGCCACCCAGGCGCCCCTCCAGTGTGTTTTTAATCTGAGATATTTTAGCTTTCATCTCTATAAGTTTGATATGGATCTTTTTTATATCTTTCATATCATACTTAATTTTTTATACAGAAGGAATACAATGATTGCAACTGTTTTAATATTTTTGCCTCCTGATTTCCACATCTGTGTCAAGCTTGGGTTGGTTTCAATTGATTTTTTTCCTTGTTATGAGTCGTATTTTCTTGCTCCTTTGCATGCCTTCGAATCTTTGATGAGGTGCCAGACATTACCTTTAACTTATTTGGTGCTGATTACTTTTATGTTCCCATAAATATTCTTAATCTTTCTGCTGGGCCAAAATCCTTTGCAATTGTTTGATCTTTTTGAGTCTTGCTTTTAAGATTTGTTAGGTGGGAACAGGGGAGTGTTTAATCTAAAGCTAATTATTCTCCACTAGTGAGGCAAGGCTCTTTTGAGTGCTCTACCTAGCACTCCATGAATTACGAGATTTTGCAGCCTGACCAGTGGAAACAGGCATTATTACCTTCCTGTGTGAGTGTCTAGTGGTATTCTATCTCATTCTTTTGGGTGGTTCCTTCCCCAACCTTAGGTCGTTTTCTTACATTTGTGCTCTGCTAAATACTCAGCCCTTGGAGGTCTGTATGATTATTTCTCTACCCTTCATCATTGTATCTTTTGAACTTGCCTTGGTTTTCCTGTGCTCTTCAGCTTTTTTTTTTTTTCAAACTCTTGGTATTTGTCAGCATCTGCCTGGGTTCCTACTTTTTGCACCATGGCCTGAAAACTCTCAAGGCAGTAAGCTAGGACTCAGCTACCTGTCTTTCAGGGATTTTATTGATTTTATTATTACCTGACCTTCAGTGTCTTAAACATGGTTGCTGGATGTGTTTTGTTGTTGGCTTTTTTTTTTCCTTTTTGTTTGTTTCAGGTAGGGTGATAAATCAGATCTAATCCCTATTACTTTATTTAGTTGGAAGTAGAAGCCTGGAACTCATTCTTGACTTGTGTGTAATAATTTATTCAGGTTAAACTTTGTGCTATCCAGCACATTAGACAATTACATCTATGTCCCTCAAGGTGTATGTGTTTGGATGCCAAAAAGCTTATAGTTTTAAATCTTACTGGGAAAATGGATATTCACTTTACATTTGGGATCTCCTTATATTTTGGCAAACTCAGTATGTCTTCCATAATGCCTGGTAAAATTAATTACATAAACTGTTTAGTATGTATTTGTGGATTCAGTAAATTAATAAGTTAATTTTTAAAGGGCTAGACTCTTACTGTATCCTGAGACATCATTCTAATCCTGTGCAGTTTTCATAGCAATTCCTTCAACTGTTGAAAGATCTAAGTTCCTGTTTATATTGCTGTGTTAAGCAATAATTTGGTCTTTATGGTAAATAAACTGGAAAGCTTAACTGTAAATTCCTCTATTCATCAGGAAACAAAATATAAAGACCTTGCTGGTAGTAGATTTAAAAATGTCTGGGTCTACTAGGATATAATCTTTACTGTATTCTTTTTGAATTTGATGCCAACTCAAGAACCATCCCATTGATATCAGGAAGGCATTTATTTGTTGACAAGAATTTTGATGTTCTGGCATAAAAACACAAATATTTTGTTGTGAGTATGGGAGTAATTATTTCATGAGGGAGACCTACCTAGTGGGGTTGAGTTGTCATCCTGAGAGATGCTTAGAAAACTTCTGAGACCCTTACCTGTTTTGCCAGTTCCTCCAACCTAGTTGGAACTCCAGTGGGAATTTCACTATAGATGCTTGGTTTTAACACTAATTCACCTGTAATCCAACATTGCTCGTTTTGTAATTTAATTGTCTTCAGATATTCTTTAACATAAACTTGTTATTTGCTTTATCATTGTCTAATGACTTTTGTAACATGGGGTTATTGTTTCTGAAGGCTACATTTTTTTAAAGATTTTATTTATTTTTTTGACAGACAGAGATCACAAGTAGGCAGAGAGGCAGGCAGAGAGATAGGAGGAAGCAGGCTTCCTGCTGAGCAGAGAGCCCGATGCGGGACTCCATCCCAGGATCCTGAGATCATGACCTGAGCCGAAAGCAGAGGCTTTAACCCACTGAGTCACCCAGATGCCCCTGAAGGCTACATTTTTATTGTGTGTATGTATAAACATTACTTTGGGTATAAAATAGGTGATATAGAAAATTTCTAAATTCTGAGTCCTACTTTTCATTATTTTTAATTACTGCTGTATTCTTTTTCAAAAATTTTAAGGCAGTAGAGTATGGAGTAGAAGTCCCTGTAACCCCTGCTGTTCAGTTTATCTTGTTCTGCCTTCCTGGTGCCCTATTAGTTTTACCTTTCTTGCCAAGTTCAGTGAGCTTTTCAGTGATAGCAGTTTCTCTGAAGTTTCTATGTCAGCCTAGTATATAATTTGTAATTTTGAACATTTGGTAAATTAAGAGTGAATTTATGTTAAATATACTCAAAAATTTTTTAAGAATTATTTTAATATGTTTGTTAGCCAAATGAAAAGTCTGCAGATTTAATATTTCTAATATAATTGTCCATTTCAAATTATATTACATGTGCCTCCAGCTTTGCTAGTTCTTTTCAGTTAGGGTCTCTTTTGCTTGAAGTAAGTAAGAGGTTTAATCTGGGCATTTATCTTTGCAAAAAAATGCAGCATATATTTCCTGCCGGTTGTTTGTTTGTATGTTTTGTTTTTAATTTTTTAAAAAGATTTATTAGAGAGTTCAGGGTGGGATGCAGAGGAGGAGGGAGGGTGAGAGAGCCTTAAGCAGACATGGGGCTTGATCTCTAGACTCTGAGATCACACCAGAAAAGGAAGAGTTGGACGCATAATGAATGGGCTGTGCCACTGAGTCACCTCCCCCACCAGTTGTTTTATAAATATGCCTTTGATACAGGTGTGCATAGCTTAAAAAATTAAAACTAATAGGTGCCTGCCACATTTTTTCTCAAGCAAAAATAAAAACACACTGGGAGGAGGAGGAGATACTTAATTCTAAGATTTAAGAATATGAATTTTGGGGTGCCTGGGTGGCTCAGTCCTTAAGCGTCTGCCGTTGGTTTAGGTCATGATCCTAGGGTCCTGGGATCGAGTCCCGCATCGGGCTCCCTGCTTAGCAGGAAGCTTACTTCTTCCTCTCCCACTCCCCATGCTTGTGTTCCCTCTCCCGCTGTGTCTATCTCGTTAAATGAATAAATAAAAATCTTTAAAAAAAAAAGAATGTGAATATTAACCAGTGTCATGTAGTTCTGCCTTTTTTATGGAGTTAGATGTTTATTAAAAATGAATTTTTGGGGTGCCTGGGTGGCTCAGTGGGTTAAAGCCTGTGCCTTCGGCTCAGGTCATGATCTCAGGGTCCTGGGATCGAGCACCACATCTGGCTCTCTGCTCAGCAGGAAGCCTGCTTCCTCCTCTCTCTCTGCCTGCCTCTCTTCCTACTTGTGATCTCTGTCTATCAAATAAATTTTTAAAAAATGAATTTTTGAGATTATAGAATCATGAATTTAAAAAATTTAGAAATTATCCAGTATTATTTGATGATACTAAAAATAGATGTGATATAAATGTTATAGTTATTTAGGAAATAGTCATTTTTAAGAGACATATGCCAAAATATTTTGTGTATAGTCTTTATGGAGTGGAAGTAGATTGTTGGTAGTAGACTGAATGGAGGGGGAAGGGGCAGAATTCCAGCTCTCACATTTTTTTACTACTGCTGAGTTGTTAGCATAGTTGTAAATGCTGTGTTTAAGTTGTATGAATTTTAGTAGTAGACCAAATTGTGAAGTTAATGCAAATCTCTATTTGGCATCCTCTTAAGAGGCCTTTTCCTTGGGGACCCTTTATTTTTCTATTTCTGATATTCAGTGGCTCAACCAGAGAACCTTGAGTGTTACAGACTAGTAAACTAATAAGCTTTCCTCGTGTTATAGTTTGTAATGGTTTCAGAGGTTACCCTTTTCAATATTACTTACATTTGATTTCCAAAAAGGAATTTTTTCAGGTGGAATGGTAGATATGTTCCCATTATCTCTCTGTCTTTTTTTTTTAATGATTTTATCTATTTGTCAGACGGAGAAAGAGAGAGCACAAGCAGGGAGAGCAGAGGCAGAGGGAGAAGCAGGCTTCCCACTGAGCAAGGAGCCCCATCTGGGACTTGATCCCAGGACTCTGGGATTATGACCTGAGCCAAAGGCAGACACTCAACTGACTGAGTCACCCAGGCGTCCCATCCCATTATCTCTTAAATCATACCAATAAGTTACGGTTTACTCTTTGTGTGTGATACTTTTTTTTTTTAAGATTTCATTTATTTTCAGAGAGAGAGAGCCAGTAGGCAGGGGGCTGAGGAAGAGGGAGAGAGAATCTCCAGTAGAGGCCCCACTGAGCGCAGAGCACAGTGCGGAGGAGCTCATTCTCATGACCCTGAGATCATGACCTGAGCTGAAATCAAAAGACGCTTAACTGACTGAGCCAACCAGGGCACCCCGATACTTCTGTTTTATCAGCGTTATGTCTCTTAAAGTTCTAATGTACCTTCTGTATCAAATAGTTTAAGAACAAAATGAAGATTAGCTATAAAATACATAGAGAACAAGATATCATGTATCTATTGTTTTCACTGATTTTTTTCTTTCCTATTCTCACTGTTTCAACTATCATCTCTGTGCAGATATTTCCAAAATCTGACTTACAGTTATGACCCTCCAGTTGTTCCTTTGAGATTGCCCCATTTGGATGTCTTATAGTTATCAAAAATGCAGCTCAGGCTTCATTGTCTTTAAACTGGTCTTATAGTACGTTGTCCTAAACGTGTCAGCAGTATGACCATTACCCTAATCACTCAGGAAAGTCACAAGATACAATACACATTTATGAGGATTTTTTAAAAAGATTTTATTTAGGGATGCCTGGGTGGCTCAGTTGGTTAAGCGGCTGCCTTCGGCTCAGGTCATGGTCCCAGCGTCCTGGGATCGGGTCCCGCATCGGGCTCCTTGCTCGGCAGGGAGCCTGCTTCTCCCTCTGCCTCTGCCTGCCACTCTGTCTGCCTGTGCTCACTCTTTCTGACAAATAAATAAATAAAATAAGAAAAGATTTTATTTATTTGACAGATCACAAGTAGGCAGAGAGGCAGGCAGAGAGGGGGGCAGAAGCAGGCTCCCCGCCGAGCAGAGAGCCCGATGCGGGGCTCGATCCCAGGGCCTGGGATCATGACCTGAGCCGAAGGCAGAGGCCCCAACCCACTGAGCCACCCAGGTGCCCCTATAAGGATGTTTTAATAGTATTTGTTCATCTCTTCATTAATTCAGTAAACATTTCTTGAGCTTCTTCTAAATGCTAGGAATTGGAGGTTACATAGATAAGGAAAGTGTTTGTTCTATGGAGGAATTTGTAATCAGGTTGGGTAGAGACAAATAAAACCCTGTGTGACTGATTACTAAGCCCTGTGGTTAATGCTCTCACAGAGAGGGAGGCACCGTCTTTAGGATGCAGTGCAGAGAGGAAGAGAGGGGAAGCTTGAGGTACATTTTTAAGGACCACATAATTGTATAATAATGTCCACTTGGGAGAAATGTTCAGAGGCATGACTTTTTCAGTAAATAATTTGGCAATATATGCGTCTTTCAAGAATGATGGATTCTTTTGTTGCAGCAGTCTAAGGAAATTATCTGAAATAGAGAAAAGTCTTTAAAGGGTTTGTTTTTAGAAATCTTTTTATTTTGATTTAATTGTAGGTTCACATGCGATTTATTTATTTATTTATTTATTTAATATTTTATTTTTATTTATTTATTTGAGAGAGAGACAGTGAGAGCATGAGCGAGGAGAAGGTCAGAGGGAGAAGCGGACTCCCCGTGGAGCTGGGAGCCGGATGTGGAACTCGATCCCGGGACTCCAGGATCATGACCCAGGCCGAAGGCAGCCGCTCAACCAACTGAGCCACCCAGGCGCCTGGTTCACATGCGATTTAAAGAAATAACACAGAGAGATGTTATGTGCCATTTACTCAGTTTCTCCAGCAGTAACATCTTCCAAAACTATAATGTAATATCACATCCAGGAGATTGATACAGTGAAGATACAGAATAATTTTGCCACACAAGGATCCCTCATCTGGTTGGCATTTTTGTAGTCCTCCTTTCCTTTGCCATCCCTGACCCCTGGGAACCATTAATATGTTCTCCATTTATATATGTTTGTAATTTCAAGAATATTTAAATGGAATAAGACTGTGTGACCTTTTAGGATTTGCTTTTTCCAATCCCTAAGATCCATTGAAGCTGTTGTGTGTGTTATTAGTTTGTTCCTTTTTATTGCTGAGTTGTATCCCCTGATACGGATGCACACAATTTGTATAATCATTCACCCATTGAAGGACAGCTGGATTGTTTCCATTTTTGGGCTATTATGAATAAAGCTGCTGTGAACATTCATGTACAGGTTTAGGTGTGAACCTAAGTTTTTTTTTTTTTTTTATTTAAACATATAATGTAACCCCACCACCTTCTCCCAACACGCCTCCCCCCGACCCCCCTCAGTTTGTTTTATGTCTTTAAGAGTCTCTTTTGGTTTGTCTCCCTCCTGATCCCATCTTGTTTCATTTATTCTTTTCCTACCCCCTTAACCCCCACCCCCGTTGCATCTCCACTTCCTCATATCAGGGAGATCATATGATAGTTCTCTTTCTCCGATTGACTTATTTCGCTAAGCATAATACCCTCTAGTTGAACCTAAGTTTTTATTTTTCTGGGGTAAATGCTCTGGAGTTCAGTAAGTGGATTGTAGAATAGTGTATGTTTAATTTTTTTTTAAAAAGATTTTATTTATTTGTCAGAGAGAGAGAGAGAGTGAGAGAGAGTGAGCCCAAGCAGGGAGAACAGCAGGCAGAGGGAGGAGCAGGTTCCCCAATGAGCAAGGAGCCTGATGTGGGACTCGATCCCAGGACCCTGACATCATGACCTGAGCTGAAGGCAGATGCTTAACTGACTGAGCCATCTAGGCGTCCTTGTATGTTTAGTTTTTTTTTTTAGAAACTACCAAGCTTTTCCATAGTGGATGCACCATTTTACATTTCCACCAGTACTTGGAAGTACAAAGGATGTTTTTGTTATTTCTGAAAGTAACAAAATAACATAAACATCCACAAAAAGGAATAATTAAGTATTGATTATCCATCTATATCATAGAATATTTTGTTGGTCATTAGAAATTTTTATGTTTTTTTGTGTGTTAATATTGGAAAATGGTTATCTTTTTTTTTTTAAGATTTTTTTTTTAATTGGTTAGAGAGAGAGAGTGAGCACAGGCAGACAGAGAGGCAGGCAGAGGCAGAGGGAGAAGCAGGCTCCCTGCCCAGCAAGGAGCCCGATGTGGGACTCGATCCCAGGACGCTGGGATCATGACCTGAGCCGAAGGCAGCCGCTTAACCAACTGAGCCACCCAGGCATCCCGGAAAATGGTTATCTTAAGTAAAAAAAGCAAAATCTAAAATACTGTTACCTCAAATGCCACTATCAAAGAGCTTGGGGTATTTACTGTCAGGGAAAACAAATTATTTTTCATTAAAATCAATGTAACAGCCTTAAAAATACCTGAACCTCTGGTTTACTGCGATAGTCAGGGTACCTGATCCAACCTATTTTTCTTATTGTTCCACCATAGGAATATATAAATGTCCTCACTCTTTAAAGCTCTTTTCTTTTCTCCTTAAATATGTAAAAACATGTAGTATAAACCATAGCTGACTTGGAACCATATCTCTGAACTCAGGACTTGTGCTTATTTTTCTGTTCAACGGATCTGGCTTTTATTTCCTGTGATTTTCAATACCCTTCCTGCTTCTGCTAGTTCAGCCCTTCTCCTGGAAGTTCTTCTCTCCATTTTTTAGCCTGTGACCCCATCTCACAAACCTTTTGTGTTTTCCATTGTGGGTAAATAGAATTGTCTATCTTGCAGACCATATCATCTGGCCACCCTTTCCACTAGATGCCAGTTATTTAATATTAAATAAATTTCAAAAAGTAATTTCTTGGGTGCCTGGGTGGCTCAGTGGGTTAAAGCCTCTGCCTTCTGCTCAGGTCATGATCCCTTGTGCCAGTGGATCTCTCCACATTGGCTCTATGTTAGGATAACTGGGATAGTTTTAAAAAACTGATGTCCAAGAATTCTGATTAATTGGGGCCTGGGTACCAGTTTTTATGTTTGTTTGTTTGTTTTTAAGCTTTTTTAAAGCCCCCCCCCCCCCCCCCCGTATGTTTCTCATGGCAGCTTAAGTAGAGAGCCTCTGTTTTGGACCAATTTTGAAAGTAAAAAGTCAGGTCAAAAATATCTACAGATTTAGAAAAATCACTGTAATGACTCAAAGGCTAACCTTGGTACAGTGTGGGAAATATACTTGGGTTGTTTTTATTTTTTCCCCTGTAAGTCACATCTAAAGAGAGTAGCTGTTAAAATGGTCATTTTTAACAGGAATAGCAATATATCATTATGGAGTTTAGAAAAGTATAAATACAGTTTTTGTGAAGGCTGAGGCTAAATTAAAACAGTGATGAGACAAGTGATCAAGGGGCACTTCGGTGGCTCAGTTGGTTCAGCGTCTGCCTTTAGTTTGGGTCGTGTCATGATCCCACGGTCCAGGGATGGAGCCCCACGTCAGGTTCCTTGCTTAGTGGTGAGCCTGCTTCCCCTGTCCCTCTGTGCTGCTCCCCCTGCTTGTGCGCTTTGTCTCTCTCTCTGTCAAATAAATAAATCTTAAAAAAAAAAAAAAA
>RCUC01137106.1:0-39897 GCA_003697995.1 Taxidea taxus jeffersonii
CCTCCTGGATTTTGATGCTTGTTCCCCTTGCTATATTAGGGAAATTCTCTACAATAATCCTCTCCAGTATACCTTCTGCTCCTATTTCTCTTTCTTCTTCTTCTGGAATCCCAATTATTCTAATGTTGTTTCGTCTTATGGCATCACTTATCTCTCGAATTCTCCCCTCGTGGTCCAGTAGTTGATTGTCTCTCTTTTGGTCTGCTTCATTATTCCCTGCCATTTGGTCTTCTATATCACTAATTCTGTCTTCTGCCTCATTTATCCTAGCAGTAAGAACCTCCATTTTTGATTGCACCTCATTAATAGCTTTTTTAATTTCAACTTGATTAGATTTTAGTTCTTTTATTTCTCCAGAAAGGGCTTTTATTTCTCCTGACAGGGTTTCTCTAATATCTTCCATGCCTTTTTCGAGCCTGGCTAGAACCTTGAGAATCGTCGTCCTGAATTCCAGATCTGACATATTACCAATGTCTGTATTGATTAGGTCCCTAGCCTTCGGTCCTGCCTCCTGCTCTTTTTTTTTTTTTTTTTTTTTTTTGTGGTGAGTTTTTCTGCCTTGTCATTTTGTCCAGATAAGAATCCGCTGTTCTCCTTGTTAAGTGAACTTGGTCTGGGCTGGATTTCTTTGATCTTCTGGGGGAGGGGCCTGTTGTAGTGATTCTCAGGTGTCTTTGCCCCAGGCGGAATTGCACCGCCCTTACCAGGGGCCGGGCTAAGTAATCCTCTCAGGTTCACTTTTGGGAGCTTTTGTTCCCTGAACGCTTTCCGTAGAGTTCCGGAGGATGGGAATGACAATGACGGCCTCCCAATCTCTGGTTCAGAGGAGCCGAGAGCTAGGGGCCTCAGTCTTCCGTGCGCCTTCATAGAAAAGCGTTTAATCCCTTCGGTCTCCCCAGCCCCCATTTGCGCCCGGAGACCGCGCGCGCCCAGTGACCACGCGCGCCCTGAGACCGCGCTCAGAGAAAATCATGCGTAATCAGTCCCGTCTCACTGGCTTCTGTCTCTGCTCCGAGCTCACCCAGCCTGTGACCAAGCGTCTCTGTCTCTGGCAGAGTCCCACCTGGAGTCTCCGAGCCCCGCAGATCCCTGAGCTCTCCCGGGTCGGAGTCTCCCCGGATCTTGTGGGGACCCCTCGCACGGAGCACCGGCCAGTGCCACAGAGCACCGGCCTGTGCCACAGACCACTAGGAAACCTCGGCTCTGTCTCCGCAGCTGGCTTCCCCGCTCTAATACCTGTGAGCTCTGCGACACTCAGACACCCCCAATCCTTCTGTGACCCCGCGGGACCTGAGTCCACGTTGTCCCCGTGAGGTCTTCACCCCAGTTTAGCCTCTGGAGCGATGTCCCTCCATGGAGCAGACTTTTAAAAGTCCTGATTTTGTGCTCCGCCGCTTGCCGGGAGCCGGCCCCTCCCCCTGGGGTCTATCTTCCCGTCGCGTTGGATTCACTTCTCCGCTGGTCCTACCTTTTAGAAAGTGCTCAATTTTCTGTTTCTAGAATTGTTGTTTTTCTTCTCTTTGATCTCCTATTGGATTCATAGTTGTTTGGAATGGTTTGATAGGCTATCTAGCTGATCTCCTGCTGTCTGATGTCGTCTCAGCCTGCTACTTCTCCGCCATCTTGACTCCCTGCCTCTACATTATATGTTTAAATAAAAAAGCTTAAAGGAAAAAAAAACCTAAATCACCTGTAACTAATGATATTAGTAATGCACAAATCTGTGGCACTGCCACGCATTTCCCATATGCCTTCCATTGTCCTTCAGTAGCAAGTCCTTTATGTTACGGTCTTGACTCTAAGGGCTCATTGTCGTAGGATCACCCTGAACTCTTCAACATGATAGAGAAAAGTCTGGGAGCCACTCATCTGATACTATTGTCCCACTCACCAGAATCTCACTAAATATTTAATAAGCAACAGATTGTTAAAAAGCCAGTTGGCACGGGGCACCTGGGTGGCTCAGTTGGTTAGATGTCTCTCTCTCTTTTTTTTTAAAGATCTTATTTATTTATTTCCTTACTTACTTATTTAATTTTTTGACAGAGAGAGAGAGAGAAAGACAGAGACAAAGAGCACACACTGGGAGAAGCAGACTCCCCACTGAGCAGGGAGCTCAACAAGGGACTCACTTAACTGACTGAGCCACCCAGGCGCCCCATTCGCATCTGACTCTTGGTTTCAGCTCCACTTGTGATCTCAGCGTCTTGGGATCTAGTCTCATGCTCTGCACGAAATCTGCTTGTCCTTCTCTCTTTGCTCCTCTCCCCACCTGTGGGCACTCTCTCTCTCTTAAATAAATAAGTAAATACAACCTTTAAAAAAAAAACCTAGTTAGCATGACCTCACTCCTTTTAGAAATTTAAATCCAAATCTCTGTAATTTAATTGTAGAAAGATAACTGTATTTTTTATATGATTCTGTCACCTAAAAGCCTATCAATAATTCACTCCTCAATTCTATGATTATTTAGTTTATACTTTTTCATTTCGAATAAAAACAAAATAATTCAAAGAAATCACCCCCCAAAGATTATGTAAGCAAAAATCACTTGGCTTCAGATCCACTAATTTTTAAATTCTTTTTAATTAAGTTTATTTGAGTTCGGTTGACACACTATGTTATATTAGTTTCAGATGTACAACATAGTGATTCAACAACTCTGTATGTTCTGTTGTGCTCCCCGCAAATGTATCTACCAGCTGCCACCAGTCAACACTCTTATAATACCACTGACTATACTCCCTATGCTATACCTTTCATTCCTGTGACTTGTACATTCCATAGCCTTATCTCCCATTGCCCTTCACCCATTTTTTCCATTCCCCATTCCCCTCCCCTCTGAGAACCATCAGTTTGTTCTCTGATTTTACAAGTTCTCTGATTCTGCTTTTCGTTAATTTGTTGGTTTTTTAGATTCCACATATAAAGGAAATCATATTATTTAAAAAAAATGGAAGAGGAAAGGAACACTTCCAAATTCATTCTACGATGCCAGTATTACCCTGATACCAAAACTAAAGACACTACAAAAAAAGAAAATTATAGGCCAATATCCTGATAAACATAGATTTAAAAACTCAACAAAATATTAGCAAACTGAATTCAGCAATACAGTAAAAGGATCATACACCATGATCAAGTGGGATTTATTCCAGGGATTGAAGGATAGTTCAATATCCACCAATTAATGTGATACACCACATTAACAAAATGAAGGAGAAAAAATACATGATTATCTTAATAAGTGCAGAAAAAACATTTGACAAAATTTAACATTCACTTATGATAAAATCTCTCAGCAGAGTGTGTATAGAGAGAATATATCTCAACATAATAAAGGTCATATACAGTTTACATCAGTCAATAGTAATCCTCTGAGATCAGGAACAAGACAAGGATTCCCTCTCTCACCACTTTTATTCAACATAGTATTGGAAATCCTAACCATATCAATTAGGCAAGAAAAACAAATAAAAGACATTCAAAATGGAAAGGAAGAAGTAAAAATGTTTCTATTTGCAGATGACATATTATATAGATAGATCCCAAAAGCCTCCACAAAAATACAAACAAACAAAAACAAAACAAAACAAACTATTAGAACGAATAAATGAATTCAATAAATATGCAGGATACAAAATCAATATATAGAAATCTGTTACATTTTTATACACTAATATTAAATATCAGATAAATTAAGAAAATAATTCTCTTTATAATTGCATCAAAAAGAATAAAATACCTAAGAATAAATTTAATCAAGAAAGTGAAAAACTTATACTCTGAAAACTGCAAGACATTAATGAAAGAATTGAAGGTGACACAAATAAATGGAAAGAATGGAAAGATATTCCTTGCTCATGGATTGGAAGAATTAATACTTTTACAATGTACAATTCTTTTACAAAGAATTAATACTTTTACAATGTCCATCTACCCAAAATAATCTACAGATTAAATGTAATCCCTGTCAAAATACTGTTAACATTTTTCACAGAACTAGAACAAATTTTTATGAAACCACAAAAGACCCCAAATAGCAAAAGCAATCTTGAGAAAGAAGAATAAACTTGGAAATGTCATACTCCTAAATTTCAAACTATACTACAAAGACATAGTTGTCAAGACAGTATAGTACTGACACAAAAACAAACACATAGATCAATGGAACAGAATAGAGAACACAGAAATAGACCCACAGTTAGTCTATGACTAAGTAGACAAGAACATACAATGGAGAAAAAATCAGTCTCTTTAATAAATGGTATTGGGAAAACTGTCCAGTTACATGCAAAAGAATAAAACAGGACCACCTTCTTACTCTATGTAAACACAAAATGAATTTTAAACTTAAATATCAGACATTAGGGTGCCTGGGTGGCTCAGTGGGTTAAGCCTCTGCCTTCAGCTCAGGTCATGATCTCAGGGTCCTGGGATTGAGTCCTGCATCAGGCTCTCTGCTTGGCAGGGAGCCTGCTTCCTCCTCTCTCTCTCTCTGCCTGCCTCTCTGCCTACTTGTGATCTCTCTCTCTGTGTCAAATAAATAAATAAAATCATTTTTAAAAAATGAAATCCTGCCACTTGTGACAACATGGATTGATCTAGAGGGTATTACACTAAACGAAATAAGTATGACAGAGAAAAGCAAATACCATATGATTTCACTTATATGTGGAATCTAAAACACAAAACAAATGAACAAACAAAATAAAACAGAAGCTGATTCATATACAGAGAACAAATTGATGGTTGCCAGAGGGGAGGAGGGAGGAGGAGGGAGGGGTTGGATGAAATAGGTGAAGGGGTTTAGGAGGTAAAATCCTCCAGTTATAAAATAAATAAGACACAGGCGTGTAATGTACAGCATAGGGAATATAGTCAATAATATTTTAACAATTGTGTATGATGACAACTAGTAATTTAGAGTTATTATGGTGACCATTTTGCAATGTGTATAAATATTAAATCACCACATTATATACCTGAAATTAATATGATATGTTGATTATTCTTCAATTAAAAAATATATATGTAATGAAAGGGAGGGAAAAAGGCAAGAGTTCTAGCAGGGAGGGATCAATAATACAGGGGAAATTTCTTACTCAGTTCCACTCAACCAACTCCCAAGATGGACCAATGTTCTTTATCTCTTTTGTAAAACAACAGTTGGTGCCTATGGCAAAGTGAATGCTTGTGATGAGTAGATAACTGACTGTTTGGTTTACTATGCCTTATGCTCCAGATGAATTTGTTGCTCAACCTGTTTATTCCAGTTATTCTTGTTATTGTAATGATATAACTTAATTAAATATTATGTGTTACTGTTGTTATATAAACCAACAAGTCAAATGATTCAGGAACAGTCAATAAAGATAAGTCACTAAAATGAACTATTTAGATTCTCTTGCAAAGTCTTTAGTGCTTGCTCTGCTTTAAAGAAATCTGAAAATCTTAGCTCATGCATTAAAGATATGGTTTATATTTTTCACATACACCTATAAATTTTTTAGTTATCATAGAAATTGATAGGGCCAACTGGATGGCTCAGTGGGTTAAGCCTCTGCCTTTGGCTCAGGTCATGATCCCAGGGTTCTGGGATCAAGACCCACATCAGGCTCTCTGCTCAGCAGGGAGCCTGCTTCCCCCTTCTCTCTCTGCCTGCCTCTCTGCCTACATGTGATCTCTCTCTCTGTCAAATAAATAAACAACAACAACAAAAAAAGAAATCCAAGGGATTCAATCTCAGAGAAAGACCTTGACCCTATATCAAAAGATTGAATTTCTTTCATTAAAATAAAGTTTCAAGTATGTAAACAGCAATTCTCAATTTTAATTGATTCTTTTTCAATTAATTGACTATCAATTATGGTTCTGTGGGGCAAGAGGGCTTTTCTTATAGTTAGAATCACAGAAAGCTGAAAGGGCCTTTGGAAATCAACTAACCTAGGGGTTCTGTAACCTTTGTGCATATCAGAATCGGCTGAGGGGTTTGAAAAAACAGAAATTGTTGAGCCTTGACCAAGATTTTTTATTCAGTGGTTCTGAAGCAGAGCCTGAGAATTTGCCTTTCTAACATGTTTTCAGGTGAAGCTGGTGTTGGTGGGTCAAGGACCACACTTGGAGGACCACTGAACCCACCCATCACTGAGGAAGTTCTAAGGTTTGGTGAGAGGTAGGAGTTCCTTCAAGTGCACATGGTAGGCTAACAGAAAAGCTGACACCAGCACCCAGGTGTCCTGGATGTCAATGCAGAGATCTTCCCATTGCACACTGCTATAAAAATTAAAAGTATATTTGTGATAGATTATGGATAGCCACAATTTTCTTGACACTCTTTCTTTCCAGAGGTGGCACCTATATTGCCTCCCATGATCTGGGCTGGTTCTGTGATTGTCTGACCAGTAGCTTATGCAGAAGTGATGTTGCACCTGATTCAAGATTCAATCTTAAGACAGCTATTGCTTCCACTTACTGATGCTTGGAACTTTTGTTCTGGGATCTCTGAGCTCCCATTTAAGTCTGATCACCTTGAGGCTACCTGCTGGAGAAGACATGAATAAGCACTCTGATTGATAGTTTTAACTGACCGCAATCTTCCAGCCATCCCTAACAAGATGACAGACATAAGAGTGCACGATCTTGTATTTTCTAGACTTGTCAACATTCCATTGAATACTAGTAAATGATCTCTGTTGATATCATGTGAAACAGAATAAGAATCACTTGGCTCAGATTCCTGAACCACAAAATCATGAAGCATATTAAAATGGTGGTTGTTTTAAGCCACTAAGTTCTGGGGTAGTTTGTTACACAGCCATAGACAACTGGAACAATATTTAAAAGACAAAAGCTGTGAAGAGCTGAGGTTCTATTTACTGGCTGAACTTAGAGATAAAAGCAATCTGTGTGAAATGCAATAATGCGTGACTGATTACACAGAGGCATCAGTGCAAGTGAGAAGGCAAACTTGACTAGATTTTTTTTTGCTCTGGAGAGGATGAGTATATTTGGTGATATGTACCAAAATAAGTATCATGATGCAGGGTTAATTTTTAGAGATCTGGGGAGCAGAGAGGTTGATGTAGGTAGTGAAATCATGAGTTACAGTTTTAGACACTTTGAGTCTCCCAGCCAGAATGTCCAATCTCCCACCCCCCATTCCCTGAAGTCTCTTGGGGACCCTCCCAGTTTGCACATCTGATGTTTCCTGCTGCTCATTTCCCACCCACAAGTTTCTCCCTAAATTCTGGTAACTCTTCTCATCTGTATGGCTCATTTCTACACTACTTCATAGACTGTTTTGCATTATCACTTTATTTTTTCATATGATTCCCCCAAATGTAGTTGTAAACTCATGATGAACACAACTTGCCTTTTATCTTCTCTTAAATGCTGAATGCAGTCCTGTGGACACAACAGTGTCCCTGAAACTCCTGCCAAGTGGAAATTTTGTAGACTGGCTCATGTTACAACAGCAGGAAACAAAGGGGTTGGTTGGAGTGGGAGCACCAAGGGTTGGGATCTTCTCAATGCTGATGTTGTGCTTAGTGGCAGCCCCGGTGAAGTAGCATCTCTGAAGGAGATGATTCTGAAAAAGCAGCACTCATCTCAGTATGCTACATTTTGGGGCTGTTTGTAAAAATGCCACTCTCATGTGTGGCTATAACCATGCATATCTTTAAGTCCTTGCTATTTTATCTATTTGGAAATTCAGTTAAATTTTTCTTGTTCCAATTCTCAGAATTGGTACCTAAGTCCAAATTTCAAACCAAGTCTTCTTTCTACCACTTTGATTTTGGCAATCCCATAAGTCCCTGAGAGCCCTTTTAACCCTATTAAATTAGTCAGTCAGCAAATGTTTTTGATCTCCCTACTTTATCATCCTTTGGACAAAACAAGAGAAATGCAATGTTCTATGGAGAATTGAAAAGAAGAAAGTGTACATCCAACCAAGGCTCAAATCAGGCTACGCTTCATAGAGGATGTGATATTTGAAATCAACCTGCAAAAATGAATAAAATTTAGCAGACAGGAATGATGGGGGTAGGGACCTGAAGGTTCAAGGGGCATTTATTCTTAGGTCAAAGAAATGTGAAGTAATCTAGGTTAGCTGGAGCACAGGGCATACGTAGAAATGTGGGTTGGGGCAGTTTACATGAGGCCTTGGATACTAGGGCAAAGGTCTGGTTTGAATTTGTAAAAACTGAGTTTTGAGGGTTAGAGGGACAAGATTTTATCCAAATTTCATATTCTCCATAGTCCCTAACATTATGCTTTACACGTGGTAGGCAATTATTAAGTATCTGTTGATTGATCGATGAACTGCTAAAGCCATTTGGCTGCACTGCTGGTGTCTGAATCTTTTAGAAACTTAATTCTCCCCTTTTTTTCTTCTCCAGTGTTCAGGCAACATTTATTCTAGGAAATGGCTCTGGCTTTAAAGACAAAGTAGAAGAAAAACTCCCAGTAACACAGATACCGTCAAAGCAGAACCATTTCTAAGTGAAATGATTTCTCCCTACCCAAACTTTACCGCAAGGCCCCATTAAGGAACTGCAGAGGCCCAGCATGAAAGAACTATAAATTATGAGACTCCAGACATCAGGGATGGAGAACCACAATTCCCATGGGAGTTTGCTCTACATTTCTCCTTGCAAAGCATCCAAAGCAGTTTGAAATCCTGGCTGAGAAACTTGTGAAGAGAGAGAGCTGAGGCAAAGGGCAAATGCATTAAATAATATATAGATTTTCACAGAAGATCATTTCTGCTTAAATAGCTGACTACTCACACTGGTGTTCAGGTTCAGACAGGATGCAGGCTGGCACTGCTGACAGTGAATGGTATAAGACTGATGCAATCAGTAGTGGCACAGTGACTACGTAATGGGCTTTTAAATGCCCCAAATTAAAAGTCCAAATTTCTAGGAGGGCTCTATGGTAAAGACAATTTATCTTTGTTTTATTAATCCACATGGAAGCACTTCTTGCTGCTATAAAATGTAATCATCTATCTAGTAGTAGAAGTTAAAATGCCAGACATGCCCACCCCAGCCCAGGAATACTTTCCTGCCTCCAAGATTTCAGAAACAAAGTCTTCAATGAGATCCCCTATCTTGCAGGAGCTTCCATTATCCCCTTTCTTCAAGAACACCATCCCCACCAATCCACCAGTACTAATGCATTTCCACTGAATAGCAACCCTGACTAGCATAGGGAGAACGGACCACGGGCAGCACCCATACCAGCCACATGATTTGATTCAGCCTTGCAAATAACTACCTGCCCATTCACCCAAGGCAAACATTGATTTATGCTGAATGCTAAGTGAGTGGGAAAGAATGATGACTCACTTTCACTGCATGACCTTTCTACTTTCATAAGGAGAAAGCAGACAGCTTAAAAAGAAAAGCAATTTGTCTTCTGCTGGTTTTTTTCTTGTATAAAGTCTGAATTTCTCTGCCTAATGTTCAAAGACCTACCTTCCAATGCATGCCCTTCCACTCTCTGAGTCTATACTCTTTGATGTCCTTTTCCACCTCTAATATATCATGCCTACTTTTGTTTCTTTACTCATGATGTTCTCCTCTCTTCTTTTCTTTCCAAATTCACCTCATTAGAGAACCCGGTCAAGCCCTACGTTTTCTATGAATCCTTCAACTGTTACTCTACCCATGAACGTTCACAGAATTACCAAAGAAAGGCAGAATGTGGAGGGTTCAACGAACACTTGTTAATAGTAAGACCAATCATTGCAGAAGCCAACAGATAGTTAAGGAGGAACATCCAGTCATTTAAAGATGTAAGAGCTTTTAAAAAACTAGGAAGGTACTGACCACCTTCACCACTCCATCTCTTTTTACTTCATTGTTGTTGCTATTGTTTCTGTGGTTCTTCCTTTATTTGCTGCTGCTGTTGCTGCTAACGGTGATGATGATGATGAAAAAGGACAAGAATAAAAAGATGACAACTTAATATTTACTGGAGTGTATGAAATTCCAAACACTGTTTTTAGCAGTTAATCCATATTGTCTCATTTAATACTCACTGAATTACAGCAGAAAGTACCTCCATTTTAATGCTGGGGAAACTGAGGCAGAAAACACAAGTAATCTGTCCAAGATCATTCCAGTAGAAAAGACAGAATTGAAATTTGGATCCAAGCCATCCAACTTTGGAGCTTGAGCTCTGAGTGATACATCACTTTCTCATACTTTGTTTCACCTAGTTTGTATAGAACTTAAAATGACAGAAAAGTCATAATCCTTTCCCCAAAGGTATTAAAAATTATTTAGCACTTTATTTTTTTCTAAGTACTTTCACCGGCATTAACTCAGTTGCTGTTGACAAGAGATCTCTATAGGTTGAGCATTTCTGTATTTTGAATAGATAGGGAAATGGATGCCTTGCCCAAGGTACAGAATGGATCAGTGGAGCCAGGAAGGCATGGAAACAGAAAGAAAAAAATGCTAGATAAGGGGGAAGAGTCAAGATCATACAACCCACCATTCTTTGAAAAATTATGTGAACACTTCATAAAGTCACTTGACCAAAGAAAATTTTTAATATCTTCCATTGACACCCCTTTGCAGAACTAGTATTCTATGGAAGTCAGTTTGGGAAACAATGCATAACAGATATATGGAATATTTGCATACAGATAAATGTAATTTTTTTTTTCCTGCTGTTGGGTCCAGATGTAAAAGAAAAGAAAAATACTTCATCTTCCTTTCTTCTTATCTCCAAAACCTTCCCTCATGTAACCACCAAAAATCTATGCAACACACTACCCTAAATTGAAACATATATGGGAAAACATTTCACTCACTTAGATGAAACATAATGGAAAATTAATACTCTCCAAAGAAAGAAGAGTTGTACTCTTGCCTGTATACACACCACACATACACATATATACTTTGAATTCCAGTCTTTTTGTTGTTGTTGTTGTTTTCTTTCAGTTTCTTAGGGTTGTTACATTATTGACTTCACATATGCGAAGAATCAATTATATACCCCCGCCCTCCGTTCCTTTGGGATTTGTTTATAAAGGATTGTATTAGTCTGCTCAGGCTACCACAGATTGAGGGGCTTAAACAACAGAAATTTGTTTCTCACATTTTTGGAAGCTGGAAGTCTAAGATCAAGGTTCTAGCAAAGGGGGTTTCATGCTGGGGCCTCTTTTCTTGGCTTATAAGTGGCTATCTGTTCACTGTGTGCTTACATGACCTCTTCTTGGGGTGGTGTGTACACTGGGAAGTGGAGGGGGAGAGAGGGAAAAGGAGTGGTGGGGGTGGGGGAGAGAGTGATTAAGAGCTGTTTGGTGTCTCCTTATAAGGATGCTAATCCTATTAAGACATCAGTTAGCCTTAATTACTTCCTTACCTGCCTCACCTCCAAATATAGCAACACTAAGTGTTGTGGTTTCAACATATGGATTTTGAGAGGACACAATTCTGTCTATAACAAAGATGGGGGATATAATGATAACAGCTAAGGTTCTATTTGCGGTGACCCGAGACGTCTCAAAGGTAGACTTAATATTACTTTTAAAACTAAAGGAAGAAATTTGGAAAAACTAACCACACATTGCTGCCTCACATCCTTTTCACAAGTTGAGGGAAAAAATTAAAAAAAAAAAACAAACTTCAAAGGAGTGTAATAGCTATGTCAGAAAGCATTAATTTCTTATGAGCTGAAGTAAGGTGGCAAATTTATATTAAGACATAAATAACTGACATTCTTCCCTCTGAGCACATCTCTGTGGCAGAAGGGAAATGGAAATCTGAAGTGGAGTAAAAGTACCAGAACTGTCCTTCATGCACCTGGTGAGCTCACTGGGGAGGCCAACAACACTGTCTTGTGGCCAAAGCCCCAGGAGCCACTACTCCTCCATAGGATCCCCATTCTGCCAGGGCCCAGAGCAGGCAGCACTGTGGACAACCACAACCACTCCCCTGGGCTCCACCCGCCCCACCACCCCATCTTCCAAATGCAGTCAGCTGAGCAGAAGCCTAAGACATAGAGGAAAGGGAATGTGGGCTGGAAAGGGCACAACTCTCTGGGGGGCTGAGGGCAACATTCACAAGAAGGACCTCACTGATCACTTCCTTCCTTATTATTTCAGGATTATTGTAATTTCATGCAAATAGTTCCTCTTCCCCACACAGCTTCTGATGGTCACGATTCTTGTTTGGTTCTGGCCCCCAGCAATGCTAATAAACGGCTTCCGGATCATTTTTATTCATTTTGCGCATTTCACTCACAGTACTTCATGTGACTTATGTAGCCCCTGCAGCTCATATTTCTATTTGAATTGCAGGGCAAGTAGTGAGTTTTAACATTCCAACTGCACACACATTCTTCTTTCCCTCGAAATGAAAGATCATTTGAACTTTGAATTGCATTAGCATGACATTTTTCTACTAAATTACCCTGGCTGCACTCAACAGCCTGAAAAGAAACAAACCTCTTTTAACTCTATAGGCTGTGTGAGTGAATAAATACTGGAGGAAATGCCAACAGAGAGAGGGAGGGGGGACAATCAGCAAGGCTGGGCACTGCCCCTGTTCTGAGGTGCCTGTCTGTGATGCTGACCTGGCAGACTGGGGGTCACCACTGTCCCACCCATGCCAGGCCCAGGTCGGGGCATTTGGATAGATGGAGGAGAAAGTTAATGCTCCAGCTATTGCTTTGTTAAAAAAAAAAAAAAGCAAAGTATGGCTTTTCATGTCATTTTTTAAAAGGAATAATGTTTGCTTTTCTTTGTATTATAATGGTGGAAAATGTTCATTGTAGGAAATCTGGAAAGCTGGAAAATACAGGAAGAATAAAGAAGAAAATGAAAACCACCTATATTCTCACCACTTAGAAAAACTATAGCGGGGACGCCTGGGTGGCTCAGTTGGTTAGGCGGCTGCCTTCAGCTCAGGTCATGATCCCAGCCTCCTGGGATCGAGTCCCACATCGGGCTCCTTGCTCGGCAGGGAACCTGCTTCTCCCTCTGCCTCTGCCTGCCACTCTGTCTGCCTGTGCTCGCTCTCTCTCTGTTAAATAAATAATAAAAAAAAAAGAAAAACTATAGCTTTTGGGAGTATAGTTTTCCAAATCTTTTCTAGGGAAGTAGATAGAATTCTACTCAATTAGATATATATCTATATAGATATAGATATAGATATACACACACATATGTGTGTGTATATCTATATCTATATCTATATTTAAAACATTTTTTTCATTTGTATAAATTAGGCTATACATACAGATAGATGTAATTTGAATCATGTATATGATTGGAGCTTTTTTTACACTTCATTTGTGAACATTTTCCCATTTCTTTAAAAATCATGATTTATGATGGCTATGTAATATTTCATCATAAGGGTACATGATAATTGGGGCACCTGGGTGGCTCAGTGGGTTAAAGCCTCTACCTTCAGCTCAGGTCATGATCTCAGGGTCCTGGAATCGAGCCCCACATCAGGCTCTCTGCTCAGCGGGGAGCCTGCTTCCCTTCTCTCTCTCTGCCTGCCTCTCTGCCTACTTGTAATCTCCCTGTCAAATAAATAAATAAAATCTTTTTTTAAAAAAAAAGAGTGCATTATAATGAATTAACCGTGTCTTTTTTAAAGATTTATTTATTTATGAGAGAGAGAGAGAGTAGGGGGAGGGACAGAAGGAAAGAGAGAATCTCAAGCAGACTCCCTTCTGAGCATGAAGCCCCATGCAGGGCTCCATCCCAGGACCCCGAGATCATGACCTGCGCCAAAATCAAGAGTCATGCTCAACCAACTGAACCACCCAGGTACTCCAAATTAATTGTGCCTTTATGGGCACACATTGATGCTGCTTCCTCTATTTATAAGCAATGCTGTGATGGATATTTTTTTGCACATACAGATCTGATAACTGATATTAGCTCCCACTTCTTGCACTCTTACTATATGCCAACCATGATAAAAGAAAATTTCCAGAGAATATATCACATGTGCAATATTAAAATAATATATAATGATATAAAAATCATAATATATAGCATATTAGCCTTTGTAATCTCCCTTAGAGGTGGTCATTACTGTCCACATTTTATAGGCAAAGAAACTGATACAGAGGTTAACTGACTCGTTTGAAGCCATCAGGTGGTAAGAAAAAGTTTCAGGATTTGAACCCAGCATTTCCTGATTCTAATGTCTATGTCCTTTCACGTGCGTTCTGGGGTGCTATGTACCCCCAACTTCCAGGACCCTTTTCTGAAGATTGCAAGAAGTGCTCATGATCACCTACATGAAAACCTAACTCTTTCTCAAAGGTCTATATCCCCACAAGTCCAAATCCCAGGAACTCAGTGGAGTTTGGATTTTCCTCCATGAGGGAATAGGTGTCTGTTTTCTTCAGGCAGGTTGGAGGAGTAGAGACTCCTCTTTGTACAACTATAGACAAAATGTCCCCTCAGTGGCTCACTATCTGCAGCAGGATTGGTTTTGATGAAGGACATCACAACCTATAGATGAAGTTGGATTTGATGAAATCTAAACTGTAGAAGCCACCTGGACCAAGGCTTCAGACCACACTCCCTGCTGGGTGCTGGGCAAAGGTGGGCACCAAAAGGGGAAAAAAAGGAAAAATAAATAATATCTTCTCAATGCTTATTAGCATGAAAACCCAATGATATGCTTGGCATTTTCCAGTTAAAGAGATCATATAGATCCCCACACAGGTTAACATGTAAGAGTGTTATTCCTACTGAATGAGTTGGTGGTGATTAGCAAGCATCTGAGTCAATACATTACAATTACTCTGGTTATGGCACAGAGATCCAAGTATATTTATGAACCCCCATGACCAAGCCATTGGTCTCAGCACTGTCCCCCTCTTCAGAATCTATGCAAAGCAGCCTTGGCTATTGTGATGGAAACAGGGCCTACAGGTCTCCCCTCATCTTTACCATCCCTGGAAGGTGATGTCTTGTTGTGAACTCCAAGGCTGCACACCCGTACAGTGTGATGGTGTAGGCACTAGACATGGGATCAGCAGCTGCTCTCATAACTCACACACTGTGTGCAGGGCCACAGGAGAGCTCAATTATGTCTCAGCCTCTGGGTTCAGGCTATTTCAGGGTGCCTCTTTTTGCTCTCCCAAATTTTATGAGACAGGAAGCAACATTTGCACAGAAACATAAGCTTCTCCTAAGCCAAGCTGGAAATCCTTCCTGAGAAGTTACCACAGTGCTTGGAACAGAAAGACACAGAGAGAAGCAATCCTGCTAGATCTGGAACCTGCAATAGCATCTTGACCCTGCCAGTTATTAGTCACATGGCCTCAGGTAAGTCAGTGAACTTCTCTGAACTCATTTCTCCATCTACAAAATTCACTCATTCATCATTTTAACTTATTCACTTAATTTTACTTATTAACTACCTGCTATGCTAATTATGGGTAATATCTAATAAGTGATCAATAAGTGCTGACACCATGAAAAGTAACATTTAACAATGGGCAATGAAATAGGCATGGTGAATTTGCTATCCAGTAGGCGGTCACTGAGAAAGCAGATGTGAGCAAGTAGGCATATAAACAGAATGAGGTGAGTGCTATTAAGTAGGCGAAGAAAGATAATAAGAAATATAAATAAAGGAGAGAAGATAAAGATTGAGGTAAGGATGATACTTCATCTTGTAGGTGATGTAAAATACCCAGAAAAAACCCTGACATTACTAGTGCACAAACAAAAAATGATATTTATGATGATTATTATTATTACTATAAACCTGCTGCCACCTGGACATTCCTGCCCCTTGAAATCTCTTTAGAGAAAACTAAAACATCCAATTCTATTTGTTACAGACATCTAAAATCCAAAATGCCAATAAAATTTGTAAGGTAGATTCCTCTGACAATCTCAGCTCTGAGCTCTTGATCACTCAGTTTACATATCATCCATTTCACACACGTTCTTTTTTTTTTTATTTGACAGAGAGAGATCACAAGTAGGCAGAGAGGCAGGCGGGGAGGGGGGAAAGCAGGCTCCCTGCTGAGCAGAGAGCCCAATGCGGAACTCGATCCCAGGACCCTGAGATCATGACCTGAGCCGAAGGCAGTGGCTTAACCCACTGAGCCACCCAGGCACCCCCACATGTTCTTTTTGTAATCCCCCACACTGACCCAGGTAGGAAATCCAACCCCTACCTTGGTTTTCATCATAAGTTAATAAATGACTGAATAGCACTTAGACACAGCAACTTGTATATTTAGTGGACTTTACTAAAGGCATAGTAAGGGAGGGTTTAATAGCAGCAAAGCAGAGAACTTAAAACTGAATACTAGACTCTTCCGTTCTAAAATGTTCTTAGACCTTTCATGGGCCACTTCATTTCTTGTACATCACAACTTACCATTAACTTTCTTTTCAGGAAGGAAATCCATTTTTCTCTTTGATAGTCCTTGCAACTATTAATATCCATGTTCTCAGAGTTTTAGCTTCTACCATTGACATCTTTTCAAGATTCTCTCAAAGGCTGAATTCTCCCAAAGAGAAATTCTGCTGCAAACTAATGATATTATATGTATTATTTTTAGCTTTGCTTCATTGTTATTGTCATGATTACTGTTATTATAATGTTAGTATTAGTATTAAGCATGACACCTTAGGAAAGGCTTTTGTAGATGTAGTCTTCATAAATTTGTTTCTTTGAAGTATAAAGGTGATGTCTCCTAGGATCCAAGACACCTAGGTGTATCCTGGTACAGACCATAGACATCCAGTGTTTCTGGTATGAAACTCTCCAGTATCCCACACATACCATAAAATGGAGAACAATGAATTTACGCCTACTTCACTGTGGCTCATCTCTACACCATTGGTTCTCTCCAAGTTTGGCCACTTAAATAAGGGACCTAAAACTGTAGAGCTTTAGAATCCAGTCTTCCTTCTCTCTGCTCTTTCTTACCCCAAACACTAGTCCTGAAATATTTTTTTTCCTGAGAATTCAACAGTATGTCAGTCTAGAACTTAATGAAACTTTTGCAAGTCTAGAACTTACCAGAATTACTGGGCAGGAATGCAGAAATAGAAATGACCTCCAGGGTCCTGAATGAACTTCACCTAGCACCTGTCACTGTACTTTTGAAAAGTGAATTCTTCAAAGTTCTATAAGAACATTCCTTGCCACATCCCAGACCACACTCCTTGCCACATCCCAGACCATATAGTATGCATGTGATAAATTATATTTTCCTTGATCTCTGTGATGAGTTCAGTGATCCAACAGTTTCATTTGACTTTTGTGGAAGAGAAGCTCTCCTTTCCACTGGATTGAAACCTGAGAGTATCAGTCTTGGGATTCAATCATGACCTTCTAGAGGTCACCACAGGGAAACAACATGAAGGAAAGGGAAGACGAAAGAAAGACCAGATCCAATGCCATTCTTTGAATCCTGAATTTAACCATATCTATAGTCAGCTTTATCCCTGGACTTTCTAATCACATGAGCTAATCAACATCCTTTTGCACTTAAAATACTTTTTCCAGTTTTTTGTGCCATGAGATAAGATGAGTCTTACTGGTACACAGATCTGGTGGGAGATCATGGATCTGCTTTCTAACCTAACTCTTAGGATCTAAAGGATAATCACATATGGGCTGCCTCTAAGGCTGTAACAAGTGCCACACATGCTCCAGAGCCAGAATTTAACCCACACTTGCTCCAGGCAGAGAGACAGAAGCAGAAATCTGAAGGCAGAAATAGGCAGAACTTAACAATGTGCCCCTTGGTGTGTCTGTTTTTTAATAGCATTCAAAAGCTTTTATTGAATTTAGCCAAATTTCCTAAAAACTAAATCAAAATACACCTTGAATTATATTTGTGACTCTGTCTGCTCTCTTCAAATAAAAGATCAGATAATATTACTTTTCACATGGTGACACTCTCCATAATTTGAGTCACTGTCCATGTGAGTGAATAGGTTTGTAAATGTTTACAAGAAACACTCAAACCAAAATGGAATGCCTCAAGGCCTCCAGATGCAAGGCAATTTTACTTTGCTATATAGAAAGGCATTGGCTAGGGAATTTTGTCGCAGTAACTGAGCTACCTTATTGAGCAACAGCATATTCACTTTTATCCTAAAATGTCATGGAATCTCCTTTCTTGATTAAAGTATGGAAAAATTCAGTGTCTTTTACCTTCTACCATTTTGATGTGTGGTATCTATGCAGTTTTTATGTTCATTTCTGTCATAATTTTGGGTATTCATAGGAAACTTAGTGGCCAGTATTTTGGGATGTCCCCTTTCAGATGGCATATTCCCAATATTTTATTTTTGGATACTATATATCATGACATAATGAGCCCATCTGCACAATCTTTATTCATTTTTAATTTTATCCAAGTATAATTAACATGCAATAAACTGCATATATTTAAAGCATACAGTTTGGTAAGTTTTTAGTTATCACTCATGCACCATTACCTCAAACAAAATAATAAACCTATCTATCACTTCCAAAAGCTTCCTTCTTCCACTTTGTAATCCCTTCTTCACACAACTTCCCACTCTGTGTCTCTGGGCAGCCACTGACCTGCTTTCTTTCACTGTAGATTATTTTTCATTTCTAAAATTTTATGTAAAAGAAATCAAATAGCATGTATTTTCATGTGTCTGGCTTCTTTTACACTATCACTTTGCAATTATCCAAGTTATAACTTGTATCAATACTGTCTTCCTTTTCATTGCTAAATAGTATTTTGTTGAATGAATATACCTTTACTTTGTTGTATTCATTCACTTGTTGATGGATAGTTGGGCTGTTTTCAGTTTTTAGCTATGACAAAATAAGGCTGCTATGAACATTTATGTACAAGTCTTTGTATAGACATATGTTTTCATTTCTCTTGAAGAAATACCTAGAGTGAAATAGTTAGATCATATGGCAGGTCTATAAATAACTCCTTAAGAAACAATCAAACAGTTTTCCAAAGTGGTTGTGCTATTTTTTATTTCCCCCCACCTCCCAGCAGCTGAGAGTTCCAGTTCTTCCACATCCTTGCCAATACTTATTATGGTCACTCATTTTAATTCATGATATTATAAAATATGTGCAAGACATCTCATTATGCTTTTAATTTGCAGTTCTCAAATGTCTAATGATGTTAAGCATGTTTCTGTGTGCTTCTTTGCCATCAGTATATTCTTTGGTGAAATGCTATTTAAAACTGACCATTTTTTAACTGGGTTATTTGTGTTTTTATTGTTGAGTTTTGATAATTCTCCATAAATTCTGAATATAAGTCCATTATCAAATTTCTGGTATGCAAATAAATTTTTCCAGTGTATGGCTCACTTTTTTATTCTCTTAGCAATATCTTTCAAAGAGCAGAAATTCTCAATTCCTGTTTATCAAGTTTGCCTTTTATGGATCATACTTTTTGTATGTATCTAAGATATCTTTCCCTAAATCCAAATTATGAAGATTTTCTTATTCTCTTTGAGCAGTTATATAGTTTGGGAGTTTATGTCTATGATCCACATAAAGTTTATTTTATATATAGTACAAGTGATGAATGGAAGTTTTGTTTTTGTTCGGGGTTTTGTTTGTTTGTTTATTTTGACTATTGATATGCACCTATTCCAACACAATTTGTTTAAGACTATCTTTTTTTCAACCAGAAAACTGTCTTTGTTGAAAATCAATTAACCAAATCAATTATTTGTTGAATAATCAGTTTATTTTCAGACTCCATTCTGTTCTACTGATATATTTGTCTATATGTATATCATATTGTCTTAATTACTATAGCTATTCAAGTCCTATGTTCAGGTCATGAAGTCCTCCAAATGTGCTTTTCTTTCTTAAAGTTGTTTTAACCATTATAGTTCCTTTAGACTTTTCTACAAATTTATAAATAAACTTATCAATTATCACAAAAAAAGTCTTCTGGATTTAATTGGGGTTATGTTGAATCTATAGATTAGTTGGGGGAGAATTAACATCTTAACAATATTGAATCTTCCTATTCAATGGCATGGCCTTATCTCTCAATTTATCTAGTCTTCTTAAGTACCCTTCAGCTCAGTTTTGTAGTTTTTAGTGCACAGTTCAATGTTCCCAAAATTATCCTTAAGTATTTCATATTTATGATGTTTGTAAAGTAGTATTTTTAAAAATATTATTTTAAGTTCTGATTCTTTGTACCTAGTATATATAAATAAGTTGAATTTTGTATACCAATCCTCTATTGTGTATTTTTTTTAGATTTAATTTATTTATTTGAGAGAGAGAGAGAGTGAGTAGGGGTAGGGCAGAGGGAGAGGGAGACAATCTCAAGCACACTCCATACTGAAGGGAGAGCTCAGTGTGAGGTTTGATCCCATGACCTTGAGGTGAAACCAAGTTGGAGGCTTAACCAACTGAGTCACCCAAGTGCCCCAATCCTGTAAATTTTTTAAACCTCCTTTTACTTCCCTAGATATTTGGTAGATTTCATAAAATTTTCTTGTAAGATAATTATATTGTCTAAGAAATAAGAGAGATTTACTTCTTCCTTTCTGATCTTGGTGTTTTTTATTTCTTTTTTTCTTGCCTTATTACCTTGGTTGAATTCTTCAAGTACAATATTAAAATCAAGCAGTAGGGGCACCTGGGTGGCTCAGTGGGTTAAGCCTTTGCCTTCGGCTCAGGTCATGATCTCAGGGTCCTGGGATTGAGCCCCACATCGGGCTTTCTGCTGCAGGGGGCCTGCTTCCCTTCCTCTCTCTGCCTGCCTCTCTGCCTACTTGTATCTCTGTCTGTCAAATGAATAAATAAAAAAATCTTTTAAAAAAATAAAATAAAATCAAGCAGTAAAAGTGCATGTCCTTGATTTTTTATTGATCTTAGGAGGAAAGCATTCAGTTATTTGCCATTACATGTGATGTATGTGGGTAGGTTTTATATAGATGCTTTTTATCAGGTTGAGGAAATTCCTTGCCCTACCTGGTTTGCTGGGAGTTTATATCAAGATTAGATGCTAGATTTTTACATTTTTTTTCTATGTTCAATAAATGATCATGTGTTTTTCCTCTTTTAGTTAATCAAAATGGGTAGGTAGTTAGATTCATTGATTTTTCAAATGTTAAACCAAACTTTCTTCTCATTGTCAATTTTATTTACCTGTTTCTTTGTATATCTTATAACTTTGTTTTTATTGATATAAGACATTATGATATTTGTGAAGTTGTTACTGGATATTTTTATATTCCTATTAAAATTCTTGAGCTTTACACTGAAATGCCATTAGTTGGAATGAATTTGATCTTTTGTATTTCTTTCTTTTTTGTTGGATGAGGCCATAGTAGCATTAGGTATAGGTTTAATTTTGCCCTATTACTAAATCAAAACTTTCTGACTACTCTATCCAAGGCCCTATGAATTATGAAGTTTTTCGCTCTGCTGCTATGAATAACAACTCCCAGAGCTCTTTGCTCTCTGGTATAATTCCTCTAATCCTTTTGGATGGTTCTTTCCTTGGCCTTGAGTACTTTTCTCACACATACACACTGATCCATACTCAGTAAAGCTTTCAGTGGAACCCTCTACATACCTCTGGAGTCCTCACTCTGAGCTCTCTCCTCTCTGCACTCTGCTTTGCCTACACTCTTCTCAGTGTCTTCACATTCCCAGCTCCATCCCCTCAACTTAAGATCAACCTGGATTCTCTTTCTCTGAGCACCTCAACAAGTTAAGATGTCTCTTTTAAACTGGTTATACATATATTGGTTTAAATTCTTCAAAAAGTAATATGGCAACCAATATAACAAAAGCTATAAACAACTTTATACACTTTGGTCAGGGGTGTGCTAGCAAGCCAGCTCTCCAGAAACAAAAAATAAAAACAACATGAAAAGCCCTGATTTTCAGCCTTTGTCAACTTTTTTATTATCAAAATTTTTTATTGACATATAATGTATTTTTTGTTTCAGGGGTACAGGTGTGTGATTCATCAGTCTTACATAATTCACAGCACTCACCATAGGATATATCCTCCCCAGTGCCCAAACTGGACCATTTCCTTACACCGCACACAGAAATAGATTCAAAAGGGATGAAAGACATAAATGTGAGACAGGAATCCATCAAAATCCTTGAAAAGAACACAGGCAGCAATCTCTTTGACCCCAGCTGCAGCAACTTCTTCCTTAGTCAATTTTTTGTAATGCAAATACTCCTACCTACCACAGCTGATTTTTTTTCATTTTATTTTATTTCTTTTCAGTGTTCCAGCATTCATTGTTTATGCACCACACCCAGCACTCCATGCAATACATGTCCTCCATAATACCCACCACCAGACTCACCCCACCCCCTACCCCACTCCCCTCCAAGGCCCTCAGTTTCTCATGGTTTATCTCCCCCTCCAATTTCTCCCGACTCACTTCTGATTCTAAGAGAGCTCCCTGAATGCAGAGTTGGGAAGAGATTTGCAAAATGTGCTTTCACAAGTTGGTGTGGCTTAACTCCAGCACACCATTGCCTTTGATCCTTCTAAAAATTAACTCTAAAAAAAATAATTTAAACAAGAAAAAAGCTATATAAATAAAATTGTAATTGAATCATTACTTATGATAGCAAAAAATAATGTAAATAGTCTATATAGTTTTTCCACTTGGTGGAATATTATAAAGCTATTAAAAATAGAAATATAGGGGTGCCTGGGTGGCTCAGTGAGTTAAGCTGCTGCCTTCGGCTCAGGTCATGATCTCAGGGTCCTGGGATCGAGTCCCACATCAGGCTCTCTGCTCAACAGAGAGCCTGCTCCCCCCTCTCTCTCTCTGCCTGCCTCTCTGCCTACTTGTGATCTCTCTATCTGTCAAATAAATAAATAAAATCTTTAAAAAAATAGAAATATAATAGAATAATACAAAGAAACACTTAATGTAATATGAAGTAAATAAAGAAGAAAGCAAAACTTTATGTTCTCTAGGATTACATTGATGTGAAATATGTATGATTATGGCCAAAGTCTCCAGAAGACACAAAAACAGAACCTGTTTTATTGCAGTCTTGTGATAGAAGGTAATTGTACCACAAGGATTTGTTATTTGTTACTCTTCTTTCAAAAGGCCTTCAAAAGGTTATAATAATATTCTTTTTAAATATACAACAAAATAAACAATAGTTTACTTAACCTATCTCTAAAGACATATTGGCATGCTAGATTAGGCTAAGAACATCCAGGCAGTTGACTGGAGCACTCTTTTAAAGGGCATTTCTCCTAAGAAAACATACGAATGGCCAACAGACACATGAAAAAAATGTTCAACATCAGTCAGCATCAGGGAAATAAAAATCAAAACTGCAATGAGGGGCACCTGGGTGGCTCAGTCAGTTAGTCATCTGCCTTTGGCTCAGGTTATGATCCCAGGGTCCTGAGACCAAGCCCTGCATCAGGATCCCTGCTCAGCAGGGAGTCTCTTTCTCCTTCTCCCTCTCCCCATCCCCCTACTTGTGCTCTCTCTCTTTCTCTCAAAATAAAATAAATAAAATCTTAAAACACACACACACACACAAAATTAAATAAATAAAATCTTAAAAAAAAAAAAACATGATACCACCTCACAGCAGTCAGAATGGCTAAAATTAACAAATCAGGAAACAACAGATTTTGGTGAGGTTGCAGAGAAAGGGGGACCCTTTTACACTGATGGTGGCAATGTAAACTGGTACAGCCACTCTGGAAAACTATATGGGGGTTCCTCAAAAAGTTAAAAATAGAGCTACCCTATGGCCCAGCAATTGCAGTATTGGGTATTTATCCCAAAGATACAGATGTAGTGGTTCAAAGGGGTCCCTGCACCCCAGTGTTTATAACAGGAATGTCAATGTAGCCAAACTATGGAAAGAGCCCAGATGTCCATTGACAGATGAATGCATAAGGAAGAAGTGGCATAAATGCAATGGAATATTACTCTGTCATCAAAAAAGAAATCTTACCATTTGCAGTAATGTCGCTAGAACTAGAAGGTATTATGCTAAGTGAAATAAGCTAGCCAGAGAAAGATAAATACCATATTATTTTACTCATATGTGGAATTTAAGAATCGAAACATGAACATAGGGGAAGGGAAGGAAAAATAAAATAAGATAAAATCAGAGAGGAAGACAAACCATAAGAAACTCTTAACTATAGAAAATAAAGTGATGGGAAAAAAGGAAATGAACTGAGAGTTACCAGAGGGGAGGTTGGTGGGGGGGAATGAGATAACTGGGAGGTGGGCATTAAGGAAGACACATGATGTAATGAGCACTGGGTGTTAACATGTAATTGATGAATCACTGAAATCTACCTCTGAAACTAATAATACACCAAATGTTAATTAATTGAATTTTTAAAAAGAGATAGATAAATAAATAAGTAAATGGCATTAAAACATCATTGGAAATCCAATGACAAACATATTTACCAGAAATCCTATGAAGGGAACCTCCAGGTAGAAAACCCTCAAACTGCAAGCTGAAGTAACAAGGGATTGCTCAAATGCCTCCAAGGTGGTTATGCGCAGGTCTTTTGTTTATGTGAAGGGGTTAGAAAACGAGGCAGGGGGCGGTGTGTGGTTCTTTCTTCAGAAGCCCTTTGTTCGCTTGGTCTTCAACTTCTCTAAGTAATTGTTGAGAACATATTTGATAATATTATTTAAAGTAGTGTCAAATTGTTAGCTTTTCTGGGGCAGCCAGGTGTCTCTTTCTGGCTGTAAACATAACTACCAATTTCTGTCAATTCCATTCAAATCAGCAAAAGTTAAGTGAGTCCCCATTTTCCACTAGTCCCTGGCTAAACTTTGGGGACACAGTAAGGAAAAAAGACTCAGTCCCTGCCTTTATGAAGCCTGGTATTATATGCTAGTCACAGAACAAAATAACAGTACATTGATATAAGTACTGCTACTTATAGAAATTTTACTAATGCCTTCCTGGAACCTCTCCCAAAGAGCTTAGTGAAATATGTTGAAGGGATTCCCCGGTGCTCATCAGTGAAGACTGCCCCAACTCTATTAACCTCTCAAGCTTTCTACTCCATCTGGGCTCCCTTTGCCTTTTGCCAAGATCTGGCCATTTCCTGCACCAACTTGTTCCAAGGCAAATCTAGCCTAAAAGACTACAGCTTGCTCAGCCTGGCATCAGGTTGCCAGGTCAGACAGCCAACTGGCAGGGTCTTCCTTGCCCTCCCTGACCTTATCTCTCTCCTCCAAGCAGAGCAGGTGGCAGGAACCTGGCAACATGCTCACATCATGAGCAGACCCAGAGCTTGCCAGAAAGGCCCAGGTGCCTCTTGCCAGACAGAGCTTCATGGCTCCTGGAAGTCTCTGAGGCTCTCCAAATGAAGCCTGCTGAAGAGAAGAACACAAGCATTGACTCCTAGTACTGGGGGCTGGAGAAAGAAAAGGTACCCAGTGATGATCTCATCTGAGGGCATTTGGTTTTTCCGAGTTGTGATGCTGAACTTCGACAGTCTTCCTGCCTCATTGCAACAGCCCAGCCAAAGTCATGCAGGAAACTCCCCAGCCCTCCAAGTCCTACAAAATGTAAATTGAGGAGAGGATTCTCTTTCTGAGAATAGAAAATTATGAGTATAACGGCTATCCAACACTAGAAAATAGGAGAGATTGAATTAAGAGAGTCACTCTACATTCTTCTCTGAAGAGAGAACAAAGAAAGCTCTTCAGGTACATGGGGAAAACATGGTGGTTGAGGGGAAAACAAGGCAATGTATTGAGCAGTATCATTCAAATGCAATGCAATTATATGGCCAAATCAAAGTTTCTAAAATGTGCATGCTGTCCTCAGATCCATGTGAAGAAATGCAGTCTATGTCACTGTCTTGTAACTCCTCTGAACTACTTCGAAAGAAAGTTCAAACTGTAGTTCCTAAGAAAGCCAACAGAATATCAGATAATACAAGCTGTATAGAGCGATTGGTGGAAACTGATCCTTTCAAGTCTGAACTGCAAGTGAACCAAGTAAACAAAGAATCAATCCCAGCAAACTCAAGTGTATACTCACTTGACAGAAGTTGACTGATACTGCAAACAGTAAGTTACCCGTGCTTGCACTGAGCTTGGTAAACCAGATGAAGAACTCATTAGATGGTACTTATAAAACTTTCAGACTTCAGTAAATGGATTTCAATTAGATTGAAGAGAAAGCAAAACTAGTTTCCATGGAAACCAGCTTTTATCTATCTGGATTATCTTAAGTCTGGGACACCAATTCTTATGGTTTTGAATGGGCCTAAATGGTACTACAAATGTGGATATAGTTAATGTCTTATAAATGGACTTATTTTAAATTTGGGTCATAAAACAAGTATTTTATAGCTGCTTTCAACAACAAGCAAAACATTAGCGGGTGGTATTTCAGGTAAATCAAAAGAACACTCCTGTTTTCCCACACCCCCTACAACTGTGGGATTGCTAATCACTTGTGCCAATGTAAGGTGTATTCTCTCTTCGAGTGATCATTTATGTTGTTTTGTACATTTTAAGTAGAAAACATTCAATTTCTAGGCCAGTAATCAAATAATGTAATAATAACACAACATTTATTGAATTCTTGCTATATATTATCTGTTTTGCATGCATTTCTCTCAATTTATCTTCTAAATACCCCATGAGATAAGTTCTATTATTATTCTCCATTTGACATACAGAAAAACAAAGGTTCAATAATCTGCCCAATATTTCACAGCTGATAAGTTGTGGAATTGCTAGTTGAATTTAGGACTTTGTGATTCTGTTCTCCTAGAACCCATAGGTGTTACCCATCTGCCCAAGTGATTTCCCACATTTATTTTCACTATTTCTCCTCAATTCTTACTCCACAGCTCAAAAGGTTGATTTAAGCCTATTTTTTAAATTAAATTGTACATTTATTCAACAATAGTATATTAAGTACTTCCTCTTTGCCAGGAACTAAGTACATATGAGAGAAGACATGGTTTGTGTCATTGGTATACTTACAGTCTAATAAGAAGGCAAATAGTAAATAAAAAGTTTAATCTACTTTTCTTCCTTTGAAAATATTGGGCTACTGGGGTCAACTTACAGGTGTCAATCATTTTCTGATGGGTAGCACCATACTAGAGGTCAGTAATACTTTTCAGTAGCCAAGGTGACAGGAACATATCCACAAGGACCTCTGCCATGGTTTCAAGTGATAGCTAAAAATGTCCAGAACCACAGATATTAGTCTTCCTGGATTTTTAATCCTGCCTTCTTAACACTGTCTTTTGGAAATAGGCTGGATCCAAGATTCCCATTATGTGACTGTAATTGGTCTCTATCAGTTTTCATCTTAACTTTGATTGCCACCACTCCATCATAGCCTACTGCACCAAATTCCCACCCCATGTATTTCAAACCTGCCTCATCAATGTAACCATCTTTCCTTTCATTCAGTCATGTAGTTCTCATTTGTTATGGTTCCATTACATGATTAAATTAATGACCCAGTTCCTACTTTCAAAAAGTAAACATAAGTGAATGCAAAGACAAAAATATCTAAATATTATGATAGAAAGTTTCCAGGTAAGGTGAGTACAAAAACATACTCACCAGTGTTTTATAGTGCACAATTTTTTTACATCCTCATTAAATTTATTCCTAAATATTTTATTATTTTTGATGCTATTATAAATGGAATTGTTTTCTTAATTTTGGGAGTATAGTTTGTTATTGACATATAGAAATGCAACTGATTTTTTGTATGCTTGGTTTTGTATCCTGCCATTTTACTGAATTGGTTTGTTCATTCTAATAGTCTTTTTGTGATGCTTTAGGCTTTTCCACATATGAGATTATGTCATTTGCCATTAGATAAACTTACATCTTTGTTTGCTGATTTTGATGCTTTTTTATTTCTTTCTCTTGCCTAATTTCTGTAGCTAGGACTTTCCAATACTGTGTTGAATAAATGTGGCAAATGTAATCATCCTTGCCTTGTTCTGGGTCTTATGTTTTTATCACTATTACTAGTAATAATAGAGAAGGAACCTGGAGAGGGGGTGGAAAAAACTAAAAGTGATAATAAAAAATAAGAAAGGCAGAAGAAAATTTTGAATGTGATCGATATATTTATGGCATGGGAGATGATGGTTTCATGGATATATTATTATCTCCCAAATCATCAAGTTGTATACAATAAATATGTACAGATTTTTTTAAAGATTTTTTTTCTCTTTTATTTGACAGACAGATCACAACTAGGTAAAGAGGCAGGCAGAAAGAGAGGAGGAAGCAGGCTCCCCGCTGAGCAGAGAGCCTGATGCAGGGCTCAATCCCAGGACCCTGAGATCATGACCTGAGCTGAAGGCAGAGGCTTTACCCCACTGAGCCACCCAGATGCCCCAAATATGTACAGAATTTTTAATGCCAGTCATACCTTAATAATTTTTTTAGTTTTTAAGGAGTATTTTTTAATTTAAATTCAATTAGCCAACATATAGTACATCATTAGTTTCAGATATAGTGTTCAATAATTCATCAGTTGCTTATAACACTCAGCGTTCATGACATCACCTGCCCTCCTTAATATCCATTGCCCAGTTATACCACCAAATTGGTTTAAACACACTCACACTAGCATTTAGGTTTAAGTGACTAAATAGTACTAATTCTGGGAGTGCTTGCTTTTTAAAAGAAGACCGTGAAAAGAAAACCAACTTTAACCCAAGAGAAAGAATTATCAGTAGCATAATAACTAGGTATTATTGAAGGTGGACATGATTTGGAAGATACGTGGAGAGAGCAAGCCTTCCCAATAACAGCCAACTTAGACAAGGTAAATGACTACCTTCTTCAGCAGTTAGTCTACTCCTAACAATTACAAATATTTTCATTCTCTTTCTCTCCCTCCATCAGCCTGGGAAGTATTTAACATGCAGTTGAAGAACCAGAGAGGCACTTTGTCCCTGGGTCAAATGAAAATGTCTCTTTCCCCAAAGCCTTTAAGTACCAGCTTCATTGCAGGCTTCACTGCAGCAGTTCCTCCACACTGGCCCACTCTCAAACTCACTTCCACTTGGTGCAAATCTTCTTTCCCTGATCCTATTTCCAACTCTACTGCTTGCTCTTTGATCATCACAAATGACTTAAACCCAAGAGAACAGCTTCAGTAATTGGCCTGAGCAGAATACCACCTGTGGCCTGTATATTCTTTGGTCTCTATCCTACATCTCCCCACTTTTCAGGCCTCTCATCTGAAATTGATTTCTGAACCAGTGCTTAGCCTGCTGCAAAGCCTAAGAGTTGGAGGGTGCAGGGAAAACAGGCAGCTGTCATCCCTTTTCCCCCTCTTCCCAGCCATATGCCACTGCTTCTGCCTCCTTTCCCTGCCTTACTTCTGAAACTCCAACTGGACTCTTGCTCAGCCCATACTCTCCCCACTTGCCAGCCTCACTGCCCTCCTCCACTCTATACTTTTTCCTCATTTATAACCATTTCCAACTGAAAGGGGGAGTTTTTCTTTTTCCTTTAAAAAAAATCTGAGTTGGGAACACTGCCGATTGTAACTATAGTGATGCATCAATCATGTCGCAATAATTGCACAGCACAGGGTTTCCTGTTAGGGCTGAGCTACCTGCCAGAAAATGACAGCAATCAGGCTATTGGCAGCAGACAATCAGGCATCATTTGTAATTCTTTCTGGCTGCATGTTTCCCAGTCCAGGAATTGGATGCTAATCAATCAGTTGTCATGGTAACCCAGAATCACACAGCTATCAATACAAGAAAATGATGGGAAAAATTATGGGGACAGTGAGCACCGTAATTCTTAGAGGGGAGTGCCAAGTGACCTTACCAGGTGCCAACTCATGAAAAACAGTACCAAGAAAAAGCAGGAGACCCCAAGGATAAATGATCATAGCCAGTCAAGAGAAGAGCTATTGTCTTAGCCACAAGAGTAGAAGCAGGTGGGTGATTTTTGGGTCACTTCATTGTCCTTGAATACCAGCTGAGCTTCCAGGGCCAGGCAATATAGAAGTAATTTGAGGGGAAAAAAAGACAAGCACTAGTGATAGAGGAGAAATAGAGATTAGTTATCCAATCAATCAGCAAATGTTTATGGCATACCCATTACATATGAGACCCTTGATGTGGCAAATACTGTCTGGTCTGGGCCACACAACACAGACAGCAAAAGCCAACCAGTACTTATAGCAGCATTTAAGGTGACAGAAGTGTGGCACAATCTTTCGGTAACATTGTAGAGGAGATCAAAATGGAAACCACCAGTGTGACCCAGCATGGTGAAGGTAACAGATCAAAGCTATATGCCAGACCTGGACCAAACATGTTCACTTACCTCGTATTGAATTCTAACAACATAGAGAAGTAGGTTTCACTATTTCTGTCTTACCACTGAGGAAACCTCAGCATAGAATGTTGAGTAAGCAGTCCAACATCACACAGCTAGAAGGACTGGGACAAGACCAGATGAAGGCTCAGGCCTAACCTTTACCCAAAACCATAAGAACCATGGCCACTCTGCAGCTGGGAGTCTGGGAATATCAGATTCATTCAGACTCTCAGGAACCCTAATGACCACACAGTCCGAAGACAAGCTTTAGTACAAGATAGATGTATAAGTGGCTTTGCTAGAAATTCAGAAACATCCCCCAGAGATATCAGTTCGCCTCAGTGTGATCCTAGAGAAGTAATTTTATTTCTCATGTCTTCAACTTCTTTTTCTATAAAGTGAAAGTAAGAACTCCTATGAAGAATAGTGATATTTAAATGAGACCATGTTCATAAATGCTCTTCTTGGCCTGAGCAGCTTTTTCATTCCTTTCTCCTTTCTCAACTCTAAGGTGACAGGGATATCCTAGATCTTGTGGCACAGATAAGCAGTCCCCTTGAGTGGGGTTAGGGCTTTGTTCTAAAAAGCTTTCTAAGCTTTCCAGAGTGCCACCAGAGCAAGCTGAGAATTTGTTGGTTTCTACATCCTTAGTCTCTGGCCCTGTATTAATTTCAGGGTTCTCAAGAGAAATAGAACAAATAGGAATATATGTGAAGACACTGATTATAAAGAATCAGCTCACACAGTTATGGAGGCTGAGAAGTCCCATGATCTGCTGTTAATAAGTTGTAGACCCAGGATACCCAGTGCTGTGTGATTCAGTCTGAGTCAGAAGGCCTGAGAACCAGGGGACCTGAGAACAGCATAAGATTAATGCTGCAGATCAAGCAATCAATCAGGGAGGCAGAATTTCTCCTTCCTCTACCTTTCATTCTAAACCCCGGTCCTCAACAAATTGGGTGATGCTCACCAACATTGGGGAGAGTAACCTTGTGCAAATGATTTCCTGTTTCTAAGCCTCAGACCCATCATCTGTGGAGCAAAGAAGCAGCATTTCCAAGATAGCTTCCTCAGAGCATTACTACATATTAATATAACATCATTATATACTTTCATACTTATATAAATAGGTGATCTGGGGAGAATATTTTCAACAGTGAAATGGTCAAAAACAAGTTTGGGAAACTGGGTGAAGCCATGTTTTTCAGGTTTTCTTATTGAATGAGCTTCTATATCTTTTTATAGGCTATTGGAAGGGGCAATCTAAAATGCAATGTTAGAGTGTGCTTGGCTAGCTCGGTTGGTAGTGCATGAGACTCTCTATCTCAGGGTCATGAGTTTGAGCCCCACATTGGGTGTAGAGATTATTTTAAAAAATAAAATCTTGAGGGGAGAAGTTAAGATGATAGAAGATAAGTAGGGGGACCTATATTCGCTGCATCCCTGGAACACAGCTAGATAGTTACCAAATCATTCTGAACACCCAAAAAATTAATCTGACTGAGAGAACAAACCTTTAAGTCTGCAAGTAGAAAAGCCACCACCTTCTGGAAGGTGGGGGGTACAGAGAATTGATTTGGAAGAGTTAAGAACTGTGGGTGCTGTAGAGGGGAGGAAGCACTGATTATAGAAATTACTGTAAGGTGTTATAAGCAGTGGAGTGTAAAATCTGAAGTTTTAGAAGTCTGCCACCACTGGGGTTGTGCTCTTAAAAGTGCTCCAGCAGGGAATGAGGGTAGTGACCCAGAAGTGGACAGTGTGCTCTGAGAATCCCCTGTGTAACATGAACAAATGGTGCCAATGTGCTGTGCTATTCCCAAGCATGGGAGCAGGGACTCCTGCTAAGGGCAGCAAGCCTGGGTATCAGCTCTCTGCTCCTCCATTCCATAAACTCTGAACCATGTGCTGCTGTGCAACTATTTTCCTGGCACTAGTCATCAGATGGCAAAAGTGCAGCAAGCCCTCCCCCAGAGGATCAGGATGGTCTGTACTGCAAAAGTTCCTAAAATTTGAAGTTTTGAAACCCTGCTGTATGCCTGAGATAAAACAGCTTGGACACAGGCAGAATGAAGGCAGGGATTTGATGGAAGCCAGGGGCAGAAGAGCAATTATTTGCTCTTCTGTGGTGGGCTCCAGGGCTAGAGAGTGGCCCAGCCATTTTTACTCTGCCAATCAGCACTAAAAGTCTTCAGGAAGTAAAAAAGGAATGCCTAATGGAGAGCAGAGTCCCCCTGCATCCTGCAAGTGCATCTTCATGAGGTTAAGTCCACCTGAGAATAAATGCAACAGGCCTTTCCCCAAGAAAACCAATACAAACCCCTTCACATGCACCAAATCTCCTGATCATACAGTGTTGCAAAGCTTCAGCTTTGCGGGAAATAGAAGCTAACTTCCTTTTTATTTTTACTTTTTAAACTTATTCATATATTTATTTTTTATTTTCCTATTATTTATTTATATCATTTAGTCTTTTAGTTTTCTTTTTTTATATATATTTTTAAATTCTAGCTTCTTTTAACAAGCAGAAGAAAACACACCCAAGGTCCAGTTTTTTTGTTGTTGTTTTGTTGTTTGTTGGGTTTGTCTCTGGACAAAATGACAAGACAGGAATTCATCCCTCCAAAAAAGAACAGGAAGTGGAACGTACAGCCAGTAATTTAATCAATACAGATATAAGTAAATGTCTGAACTAGAATTTGAAACAGTAATTATAAGGATACTAGCTGGGCTACCATAAAAGCATAGAAGACACAAGAAAATCCATTTTTGCAGAGATAAAAGAACTAAAGTCTAGTCAGGCCAAAATTAAAACTGTTAAAACCAAGATGGAAACCTAAATGGATGTCATAAAAATGAAGATTCACAAAGCAGAGGAACAAATAAGTGATACAAAAGATAAAGTTATAAAAAATAATGAAGTTGAAAATAAGAGGGTAAGAAAGGTAATGGATCAGGAAGGCAGACTTAGAGAACTCAGTGACTTATTAAAACAGAATAACATTCATATCATAGGAGTCCCAGAGGATGAAGAGAGAGAAAAAGGAGCAAAAGGTTTAATTAAGCAAATTATAGCTGAAAATTTCCCTGACTGGGGGAAAGACACAGACATCAAAATCCAGGAAGCACAGAGAACTCCCATCAAATTCAGCCAAGAAATATAGTCAAATTCACAAAATACACAAACAAGAAAATAATCCTGAAAGTGGCAGGCAAGGGGAAGAAAGCAACAAAGACTATAAAGGAAGAGAGAACATCACCAGAAACACCAACTCTACAGGTAACACACTGGCACTAAATTTGTATCTTTAAATAATTACTGAATATAAATGGATTGAATGCTTCAAACAAAAGACATAGGGTATCAGAATGGATAAAACAACAACAACAACAACAACAAAAACACAAGATCCATCTATACGCTGCCTATAAGAGACTCATTTTAGACTTAAAAATACCTGCAGATTGGAAGTGACGGGAAAGAGAACCATCTATCATGCTAATTGACATCAAAAGAAAGCTGAAGTAGCCATACTTATATCAAAACAACCTGAGTTTAAAACAAAGACTGTAACAAGAGATAAAGAAGGGTATTATATCTTAATTAAGGGGTCTATCCATCAAGAAGATCTAACAATTGTAAATATATATGACCACAACTTCGAAGAACTCAAATACATAAATAATTAATTATAACATGAAGAAACTAATTGATAATAATACAATAATAGTAGGGGATTTTAACAACCCACTTACAACAATGGACAGATCATCTAAGCAGAAAGTCAACAAGGAAACATTGACTTTGAATGACACACTGGACCAGATAGACTTAACAGATATATTCAGAACATTTCATCCTAAAGCAGCAGAATACATATTTTTTCAAGTGCACATGGAGCATTCCCCAGAATAGATCACATCACTGGGTCACAAAATCAGCCCTCAACAAGTACAAAAAGAACAAGATCATACCATGTATATTTTCTGATCACAACATTGTGAAATTTGAAGTCAACTGCAAGAAAAATTTGGAAAGACCACAAATACATGGAGGTTAAAGAACTATTTACCAAAGAATGGATGGGTTAACAAAGAAACCAAAGAAAAAAATTAAAAGTACATGAAAGCAAATGAAGATGAAAACACAGAAGTCCAAAACCTTTGGGATGCAGCAAAGGCAGTCCTAAGAGGGAAGTATATTGCAATACAGGCCTACCTGAAGAAGTAAAAAAAAGTCTCAAATACATAACCTAAACTTACACCTAAAGAAGCTATAAAAGGAACAGCAAAAAAAGCCTAAAGCCAGCAGAGGAAGGGAAATAATTAAGATCATAGCAGAAATAAATGATATAGAAACAACAACAACAATAAAATGATGAAAAGATCAATGAAACTAAGAACCAGTTCTTTGAAAGAATTAATAATATTGGTAAACATTTAGCCAGACTTATCAAAGAGAAAAGAGAAGGGTCCCAAATAAATAAAATCATGGATGAAAGAGGAGAGATCACATCTAACATCACAGAAATACAAATAATCATTAGAGAAAGTTAGGGGAAAATTATATGCCAACAAACTGGAAAGTCTGGAAGAAATGGACAAATTCATAGAAACATACAAATTACCGAAACTGAAACAGGAAGAACTAGAAACCTTGAACAGACCCATAACCAGCAAAGAAACTGAATGAGTAATTTAAAATTTCCCAATAAAATCAAGTCCAGGGCCAGATGGCTTCCAGGGCAATTCTACAAGACATTTAAAGAAGAGTTAATACTTATCCTTCTCAAATTGTTCCAAAAAATAGAAATGGAAGGAAAACTTCAATACTCTCTCTCTGAGGCCAGTGTTTCCTTGAATCCAAAACCAGACAAAAACTCCACTAAACTGAATCCAACAGTTCATTAAAATAATTACTGACCACAATCAAGGGGATTTATTCCTGGGTGGCAGAAGTGGCTCAATATGCACAAATCATTCAAAGTGATACATTGCATTAATAAAAGTAAGGGTGAAAACCTCATGATCCTCTCAATAGATGCAGAGAAAACATTTGACAAAATTCATTCTTTGTAAAAGTCCTCAAGAAAGTAAGGATAGTTGGAACATCCCTCGACATCATAAATGCCATATATGAAAGACCCACAGTTAATATAATCTTCAAAGGGGAAAAGCAGAGCTTTTCCTGTATGGTTAAGAATAAGACAGGGGGATTGGAGTCAAGATGGTGGAGAAGTAGCAGGCTGAGATGACATCAGGCAGCAGGAGATCAGCTAGATAGCTTATCAAACCATTCCAAACACCTACAAATCCAAAAGGAGACTGAAGAGAAGAAGAGCAACAATTCTAGAAACAGAAAATCGACGACTTTCTGAAAGGTAGGACCAGTGGAGAAGTGAATCCAAAGCCATGGGAGGATAGACCACAGGGGAAGAGGCCGGCTCCGGGCAAGCAGCGGAGTAATAGAGCACAAAATCAGGACTTTTAAAAGTCTGCTCCACCAAGGAACATCGTTCCAGAGGCTAAACCGGGGTGAAGACCTCGCGGGGACAGCGTGGCCTCAGGTTCCACGGGGTCACAGAAGGATCGGGGATGTCTGAGTGTTGCAGAGCTCACAGGTATTAGAGTGGGGAAGCTGGCTGCGGAAACAGAGCCGAGGAGTGAGCTCTCAACTCGGGGTTTCCTTGAACCGTAATTCGTGACACAGGCCGGTGCTCTGTGCATAGGGTCCCCACAAGATCCGGGGACACTCCAACCTGGGAGAGCCCAGGGATCTGCGGGGTTCAGAGACTCCAAGTGGGGCTGTGTGCCAGAGACAGAGATGCTTGGTCACAGGCTGGGTGACCTCGGAGCACAGGCAGAGGCCGGGGAAATGGAGGTTTTTAAGCGCTTTTCTCTGAAGGCACACTGAAGAGTGGGGCCCCGAGCACTACATTCCTCCAGGCCAGAGATTGGGAGGCTGCCATTTTCATTCCCATCCTCCAGAACTATACGGAAAGCGTTCAAGGAACAAAAGCTCCCGAAAGGGAACCCTAGTGGATTACTTAGCCCAGCCCCTGGTAAGGGCGGTGCAATTCTGTCTGGGCAGAGACACTTGAAAATCACTACAACAGGCCTCTCCCCAAGAAGATCAACAAGATATCCAGCCAAGATCAAGTTCATTTACCAAGGAGGAGGAGAAAGCAAAGCATGGAATTCATGGCTTTCTCCCCATGAAACTTTAGTCTTGCAAAGTTAATTAATTTTTTTTCTCCTCTGCTAATTTTTTTTAACTTTTACCCTTTCCCCTTTTCACGTTTTTTAACTAGTTTATCTTAATAACTTTCTTTAAAAAAATATTTTTGAACCTTTATTATTATAGTCATATTTTATCCTTCATTGTATCTAACTATATTCTTTGTATACACAGGTTTTTTTCTTCTAAAAATTTGGGGTACAACTTCTTCTAATAGATCAGAATACACCCTAAATCTAGCACTGGGCTTGATCTAGTGTCCAGCCCAAGCAAGTTCTCTCCACTTTCTTTTTTTAATTCTCCCTACCAACTTACCTTATCAACTCCTTTGTTAGAAATTAAAATTTTTTTTCATCTTTATAGTCATATTCCATCCCTTCATTGTGTTTACCCTTATATATGTTTTTCATTCTTTAAAATTTTGGGAGGTAGTTTATTCTAAGAGACCAAATATTCCCAAAATTAAGTGGGTAACCCTGTTCTAGTCACCAGGCAAATATATATATATATATATATATATATATATATATTCCTTTTTTATATTTTTTTCTTTATTTGTGTTCTTTTTTTCAGAATTTATTTCTCTTTTCTGAACTTCATTTTATCCCCCCCTCCATGATTTGGGGTCTCCTCTGATTTGGTTAAAGCACATTTTGCTGGGGTCTTTGCCACCCTTTTAGTATTTCGTTTGCTTCTTCATATATTCTTATCTGGACAAAATGACAAGGCAGAAAAACTCACCACAAAAAAAAAAAAAAAAGAACAGGAGGCAGTACAGAAGGCTAGGGACCTAATCAATAGAGACATTAGCAATAAGTCAGATCTAGAATTCACGATGATGATTCTCAAGGTTCTAGCCGAGCTCAAAAAAGGCATGGAAGATATTAGAGAAACCCTGTCTGGAGGGAAAAAAAAGCCCTTTCTGGAGAAGTAAAAGAACTAAAATCTAACCAAGTTGAAACCAAAAAAGCTATTAATGAGGTGCAATAAAAAATGGAGGCTCTTACTGCTAGGATACATGAGGCAGAAGAAAGAATTAGTGATATAGAAGACCAAATGACAGAGAATAAAGAAGCTGAGCAAAAGAGAGTCAAACAACTACTGGACCACGAGGGGAGAATTCGAGAGATAAGTGATACCATAAGACGAAACAACATTAGGATAATTGGGATTCCAGAAGAAGAAGAAAGAGAGAAGGGAGCACAAGGTATATTGGAGAGACTTATCGTAGAGAATTTCCCTAATATGGCAAAGGGAACAAGCATCAAAATCCAGGAGGTGCAGAGATCCCCTCAAATTCATAAGAATAGGTTCACACCCCATCATCTAATAGTAAAATTTACAAGTCTTAGCGACAAAGAGAAAATCCTGAAAACAGCCCGGGAAAAGAAGTCTGTAACATACAATGGTCAAAATATTAGACTGGTAGCAGAATTAGCCACAGAGACCTGGCAAGCCAGAAATAACTGGCATGATATATTCAGAGCACTAAATGAGAAAAACATGCAGCCAAGAATACTATATCCAGCTAGGCTATTATTGAAAATAGAAGGAGAGATAAAAAGCTTCCAGGACAAACAAAAACTGAAAGAATTTGCAAACACCAAACCAGCTCTACAGGAAATATTGAAAGGGGTCCTCTAAGCAAAGAGACACCCTAAAAGTATTATCAGAAAGGAACAGAGACAATATACAGTAACAATCACCTTACGGGCAATACAATGACACTAAATTCATATCTCTCAAGAGTTACCCTGAATGTAAATGGGCTAAATGCCCCAATCAAAAGACACAGGGTTTCAGAATGGATAAAAAAAAAAAAAATCAATATGCTGCCTACAAGAAACTCATTTTAGACCCAAAGACACCTCTAGATTGAAAGTGAGGGGGTGGAAAACAATTTACCATGCTAGTGGATATCAGAAGAAAGCTGGGGTGGCAATCCTTATATCAGATCAATTTGATTTTAATCCAAGACTATAATAAGAGATGAGGAAGGACACTATATCATACTCAAAGGGTTTGTCCAACAAGAAGATCTAACAATTTTAAGTATCTATGCCCCTAACACGGGAGCAGTCAACTATATAAACCAATTAATAACAAAATCAAAGAAACATATTGACAATAATACAATAATAGTAGGGGACTTTAACACACCCCTCACTGAAATGGACAGATCATCCAAGCAAAAGATCAACAAGGAAATAAAGGTCTTCAATGACACACTGGAACAGATGGACATCACAGATATATTCAGAACATTCCATCCCAAAGCAACAGAATACACATTCTTCTCTAGTGCCCATGGAACATTCTCCAGAATAGATCACATCCTGGGTCATAAATCAGGTCTCAACCACTATCAAAAGATTGGGATCATTCCCTGCATATTTTCAGACCACAATGCTCTGAAGCTAGAACTCAATCACAAGAGGAAATTTGGGAAGAGCCCAAATACATGGAGACTCAATAGCATCCTTCTAAAGAATGACTGGGTCAACCAGGAAATTAAAGAAGAATTGAAAAAAAATCATGGAAACAAATGATAATGAAAACACAACGGTCCAAAATCTGTGGGACACAGCAAAGGCAGTCCTGAGAGGAAAATATATAGTGATACAAGCCTTTCTCAAGAAACAAGAAAGGTCTCAAATACACAACCTAGCCATACAACTAAAGGAGCTCGAGAAAGAACAACAAAGAAAGCCTAAACCCAACAGGAGAAGAGAAATAATAAAGATCAAAGCAGAAATCAATGAAATGGAAACCAAAAAAACAATAGAGCAAATCAATGAAACTAGGAGCTGGTTCTTTGAAAGAATTAATAAGATTGATAAACCCCTGGCCAGACTTATCCAAAAGAAAAGAGAAAGGACCCAAATAAATAAAATCATGAACGAAAGAGGAGAGATCACAACCAACACCAAAGAAATACAAACAATCATAAGAACATATTATGAACAACTCTATGCCAACAAATTTGACAATCTGGAAGAAATGGATGCTTTCCTAGAGACATATAAACTGCCAAAACTGAACCAGGAAGAAATAGAAAACCTGGATTGGCCCATAACCAGTAAGGAGATTGAAACAGTCATCCAAAATCTCCAAACAAACAAAATCCCAGGGCCAGATGGCTTTCCAGGGGAATTCTACCAAACATTTAAAGAAGAATTAATTCCTATTCTCCTGAAACTGTTCCAAAAAATAGAAATGGAAGGAAAACTTCCAAACTCATTTTATGAGGCCAGCATCACCTTGATCCCCAAACCAGACAAGGATCCCATCAAAAAAGAGAATTACAGACCAATATCCTTGATGAACACAGATG